>BJCM01069979.1:0-11221 GCA_018326385.1 Flaveria bidentis
GGCTTCGGAAGATTTCACACTTAGAGTATTTCTGTTGCATGTGTGAAACTTCCGAAGCATTCTTCTTTAGTACTTGTGTAGCACGCATACAGGATAAGCTTTGGATGTTTGGGTTGCATCAGCCTCTTTATTAGTCTCTACAGCTTATCTCATCTACTATATGTGAACATTGACCTAGAGTGATGATCTTCTCTATTATATGTAAGTATAGACCTGGAGCTCTCATCAGCATGTTATGATTATCTTTTTCGTTATATGTGAATATAGACCTGAAGCTCTTATCAGTCAAGATCAAATGATCATCTCCTCTGTTATACATGAGTATAGACCTGAAGCTCTTATCATTTGAGAATTATAAGGTCTATTCTTCTTTTGAAATGTTCTTTGTTGTGCTTAGCATGGGATAATCAAGAAGAATTTGTCATTTTATTCAATATATTTGTGGACGGGATGAGTTCTTTTGCCAAATGTTTGTGGGGACCGAGTCATTTAAGTCTTCTTTTAACGAACAAAAAACATGATAACAAAAGCTGCAGTTTACTTGTTGAAAAGAAGGCATGTGTTTAAAAGGACAAGTATATAATCAATCCCACCAAACTCTTACTTTCCGGAAAATGTCTTCAGTTTATTGTATCTTTATATCCTTTTAGTTTTCTTCACATTTTCTAATTTTGTGAAAATTTGTTAGGTCTTGTGGGGCATTGTTGATTCTTTTATTTCTTTTTCTTTATCTTTTGTATTTGTTTTAAACTCTTCTTAAATAATTAAATTTTCTAAATAAATTATTTTTTTAAGTTTTTATGACCTGCGAAACTACAAATTCGTTGGTAGTTTTGTTGTGCGAAATTATAGTCTCGCTAGTACTTTCACTCATTTCAGATCCAATTTGTTTCAAAAATTTACTGGGCGAAACAGTAGTTTCGCTGGCAGCAAAACTATGTGCAATATATGGTGTTATGCAAAACTATTTGCTCATTTTCGCACTACCGTATGTTCGATTTACCCGGAGCCCTAAAATACGACCTCCCGTTCGATTTAGCCTTTTAGTGTGTTTTTATAGTGTTTGATGATTACTTAAATGTTAGGTGGGTGTTTTGAACCTTCGTATATAGTTTAATCTAGGTTTAAACCACAATAAATGGACGTATTTGATTTTGACTCTTCGGTACCTTCCTAGTTCTTTTTGCGAAAGTACAGTCGCTTTCAATGAAACTAAATGTAAATTCACTAGTTTTCAGCGAAATTGTAAGGTTATGATGTCCGAGCAAACCTAAGAGTTTTGCTTGTCCGAACTCAGTTTCGCCTTGCCAAAACAATAGTTTCGGCCCGCCAAAACTACTTCTTCGGCTTGGCAAAACTACAGGTGATCCTCTGCCGAAGTTGCACTTTTGCTTGCCGAAACTACTTTTTCGGCCAGTGAAACTATACTTTCAGCCAACGAAATTAATTAGGTTTTTTCTTTAATATTATTCTTTTTAATTGTTATTCTTTATTTTTTATTTTATTACATCTTTCTTACGTGTTTCATCTACTTCTTTTCTGATAAATAGCTAATTTGAAATTTGACGAGCAAAACAACATCACAGCCATTCTTGATGAGTATGACATGAGAGATAATCCTCAAAGCATTGTAGCTATAGTTTTAGAGAATTATATCTCCATAATTGTTAAGGTTATTGTACGGTGCTAAGGCTACAAGAGAATTATGGAGATGAGGTGGTGTTATTCGATCATGAGATGTTTGAGGCATTTACAAGTATAGGGTATGAGGGTCCTACTTTCGGGACAAGGAAAGAAATCAAAAAAATCTTTCTTGTCCAAGGAGTGGAGATATATTTCCCACGTCTTTATCATGTGTTTGGATCACTGAAAGGGAGGATCAGATGGACTAAACTTAGACTGGTCAAAGGCCATGATTATCTGTTGTAGAGGGAAAATAGCCAACATAGCTAAACTTATATTGGATTGTATGGCCGAGAATGTGATAGCTCTGAAGAAGGATAAGTGGTTGTTATACCCAAGGTTTATCCAGATGTTGATAGATGATATAAATTCCCAATATGCCTAGACATGGAGAAATTAAGAGACTGGTTCAGATGAACACTAGGATATTTGCTAACTGCTCCAGCATTAGGCATGATTTTAGTGGGAAGATCACTCACCTGTGGGAGAACATGTATCCAGTCGAAAGGTGGAACTACATTAGAAGGGTGATCGAAACTGAGAATAAGCATGTTGAGGAAACAAGAAAGAAGTAGGCTGAGTCGGTGAAAAAGAGGAAAAGATATGCTAAAGAGAAAGACTATGATTTTGAGGAGGATATAGATGAGGTGGAGCAGGCATTGAGAGCTGAGAGGATAGTTGAGAAGAGGTCCAAGCATAAACACCAAACTTTTACTAAGCCATAGAGGAGGGATGAGAGGGGATATTTAGTTGAGGATGTGATTAGGAATCTTAACTCATCTCTTGCTAATGAGTTAAGCATGATAAAGACTAAGCTGACCAATCAGGAGTTAAGAGAAAAGAGGAAAGATGAGATGTTGGAAGGGATGTCAAAGATGTTGGTTGATCAATAGATTTTGATAAAGAGGCTATTGACTGAGGTGAACGAGTTGAAAGCTTTCATCGGCTTGCCTAATCAACTAACTCAATCTGATTTAGATGATCTTACTGATACTTCCATTTACCCATTTCAAAATATAGGTACATCATCCAAGGCAGGAGAGGTCACTAGTGGTGCAGTAGAGGAAACTGCAGGAGAATCTGGTGTGAGGGATGCTGGTGAGAAAGAGATGGAGACTAGAAGGAAAAAGTCTGAGTAGAATGTGAATGAGGTCATTGAAGCAAAGTTTATTGATTTAGGACTAAATGTTGATACTGATTTGGTTGTTGAGGAGATCGTGAGAGATTCAACTGTAGAGGGTGTACAAAAGATAGTTGAGATGAACTTGGTTGATGAGGAGGAGGATGATGAGCAGCTAGTGGATTATGATTCTGAGCCCGAGTACTGTGATGTGGACATGTGACCCTTAACATATGTAGCCAATGTTTTGTAAAACAGAAAGAGCTAGAAGAGTTGACCCCTCTATTTTAGAATATACAAGGGTCGAGTAGGAAAGAGGCTGAGAAAAAATTAAAAAGATAGAAATATAACTCAGGCCTAAAAATGTTTATGATAAAGAGGAGAGGAGGAAGGATCTCATATCTGTATAAAAGGAAGGCATTTAAGACATTCCCTAAATGGGATCTTAGGAGGCTGGCGGAGATTCCCTTAATAGATTCTATCTGAGTGAGCGAGCCAAATTGTTAGAGAAAGAGATTAAGCAGGGGTAAATGACAATTTTGAATATTTTGGATACATAAAGGCGGAAAGAATGAGTCCAAAAAGGACAAAGACTGGGAGACATTAAAAGGACGGATTGTGCTAAGGGTAAGCCCCCGAACACGGTGAGTAGAGTGAGGTTACCTATTCCCCTCCCCCAAAGGCTTTGAGGTTTGAAAAATGGTTCTACGATAACAACACGCGGGAGGCGGTAATTAGGATAAAGGATGGAGCTGGACTGAGACTCTTTGATCCGATGGAAGTATTTTCATTTTGTGGTGAGGATTTGCTGGTTTTGTATGAAAATAATATTAAGGCTGGGGCAAGAGCAGAAACAAGAAAAGAGGCAAGCCTATTCATGGAGGTTGCCAACAAGGCCCGAGGGGTTAGAGCTGAGGTCAGAGAGTTAGCTGAGAAGATTCATAAGGCTAATGAAGTGAGGATGGATGTGTAAGATCTGACTAGACAATTTCAACGAGCTAGTGCATATGGTGAAGATATGAGTGTAGCAGGAGCTAAAAGGAAAGGTAGATACAAAGCTGAAGAAGATGCTAGAACTAGTGTTGATAAAGATTGATAGAGTCGGTGAGGTCCAACCTAGGGGGAGTATTGAAGATCAAGAATAGGTGGGACTCACCTTAGATTAGTGTTTATAGTTCTATTTATGTTTAAACGTAATAGGACAAATGTTAGATTACTTTTTGTAAGTAAGTTTGTAGTTTGAGTTTTGCTACCCAAAAAAACTATGAGCGAAACTATAGTTTCACTCATAATCAGTAGCCTTGTTTCACCTGGCGAAATTGTGTTTCACAGCCGGGCGAAACTTAGCTTGGGCATGATAGTTTCGCTGACAGCGAAACTGTCAGCAAAACTATCAACTCTATATATAGAATTGTTTCTTTCATTGTAATCAATCTTGCAAAACCCTAATTCGTATTATCATTATTGCAAGTTTGTTTTGTAACCTGGAATCTTATTAAAATATCATTGAGTTTTTGTTTATTGTTTGTGTTGGCTTTGATTTCTTTATATTTGAACACTTTTGGTCTATTATTAGTCATCATATGTTTGTTTAGAGAGTTTGTTATTGATATTGAATCATTCATTCAATCAATAGTATTGTAATTCGATAAGTTTTGGACAAATAATTCCCAACCTAAAATTTTATGATAATGAAGACATGGGATTTAGTAGATACCATGAGTCTCTTTACTCCTCCCCCACTTAAAGAGAGATTAGTGAGGTGGATCTCTCTGAACATGTTCAAGAGGTCCATATAGAATAGGCTCTCACTTCTGCAAGTGATTACATTATTAAGACCTCAACCATGGCAACTCAGTCCAATGAGACTTCACTTGAAGTTGTCATTGAGTAGGGGAAATCCAGAAGCCAAGAACACCATGCTGGTAGTGAGAGAGAAGACTTTGCTCTAATTCTCTCATCCCCTAATGATTCTTTTGATAAAGATAAGGGGAACATGAGACTAAAGGTGAAGAATTGTCACAAACATGCTTCTATTTAGTCTCTATAGTTAGTCACCTGGAATCTCAAGTGACTACCTTACAAAATAGGGTCAATGATCAGCAACTTGAGATATCTTAAGGAGAAACTAGCTGGGAGGCCTATAAGAGGCGCTCATCCAGAATTAATCTAAGTGTAAAATCTTCTGAAGCCAAAAGTAATATATTGTGAAGCCAAAATTAAAGTCTTCTGAAGCTTTAAAGACAAAGTCTTCCAAAGCCAAGAAGTGAAGATTGATTTCTTTCGAAGACTTTTAACACATGCTTTATCTTATGTACTTTTCCATAAAGCTGGACCACTATCTGTTGCAACTTTGAAGACTCACCGGCTTATACAAGTTGGTGAAAAGGACCATGCTTTTGGTAACTATACATTGAGGTCTTAAATCTGTTTTTTTCTTCTTTATTATTCTTTTTGTAATATATTAGGATGTGAGTTATGGCATGTCATAGTCACTAGTCAAAAGGCAATCTGTCCTTTGACTCTACATTTGATTTTGTTGTTATCTAGATCAAATGTTTCTAACTGACTTTCTAAGTATGGCCGAGTGTAGGATGTAGTATAAAGTATCTCAGGTTCTTCTATTTTATTTCATGCTTCGCAACACTTGTAACGAACTTGAGAGCAATATACAATATTCTTGAAAACCATTATCCTTGTGTTGTTTGTTCTTGTTCTGTCTCATATTTGCTTGTAATCTAAGTATCAAACCATATAGTTCTCAGTTCCTTATTTGATCTATTAAGTGTTCCATACACTCTCCTCATTGTGTGTTGTGTTATAAGTAACCATCCCTTAAACGGTCCTGCAATCATTATAGATGCTAATCCACACTCTTCCCCTAAAATATCAAAAGCTAACCCGAGATGTGGTGTCATAGGAGTTGTTACCCCTTGTAGTGATCGAAGTTGAAGCGAGTCAGAATATCACTAATATTATTATATTGATGAATGACAATCTTAAATTCTGAAGTGACCTGCAAGCCTATATGGAATGTAATTTCTCTTATAGAACTCATCTCGAACTTAGCTTGTACCAAGTGAGCATTTTCCTCATGGTAGTTCTATCAACTCTTTATTTGACTTTGTAAACTACAGAAGCTCATCTTGCACTGCTTTAATCCAGATGTTTTCCTTCAAAGCCATGAAAATATTCTTTCATTCAAGATGAAAAAGGTAAAAGGCATACAAGCATTCATTAACATATAATAGAATAAAAATTACAGTATTAATGTAGGAATGTATTAGTTCATTTATTTCTTGGATTCTAACACGTAAGATATAATAGCTCAATTAGATTAACTAATACAAAGGTTCCAGTAATTATATCCAAAGGTTTTAAATGCCATTTAATCATTTTCGTTCATGTTTAACAATGTATACAGAGTTTTGATTTTTATTATAGTAGTTATAAATCATTACTTAATAATATATAATATTTAATCTAAGATAAACATGTAATTTTCTTAGAAAAAGAAAATTGCATTTTGGGGATGATTTGAATGAATAACAAATTACTATTTGAAAAGGGCTAAAAAGACTAAAATTGCATGTTTTTTCTTTGTATTTGAATGATCCTCAAAGACCGACCCTTATGTTTGTACATTCAAGACATGATGAGTATATTTCTCTAAAATTAAAATGCATGGGAAAGAATAAACAGTACCAAGGGTACTTTTAAAATTCCCATACCGTTACAATAATCCACGTGTCTACAACATATCTTTATCATGTATTTTTTTCTTTCTCATTCTTGAGAGAGAGAGAGAGAGAGAGAGAATTGTTAGGAGAAACAAAAAAGAGACAATGAGAACTCACAGAGTAATGTTAGATCCAGTAGCAACTTTAGATCTGTCATGCACTATCGCGTATGCTGACAGTAAGTGTGTCTTTCACTCATATATATAATCTAAATCTTTTGTTTGATAATAAAGTATGATAAGGTGGCAAGATTTAATAGTGTTCACATGTACACAGGGGAAAACCTACATCAAGTGTGAGGTAAACTATTGATTGTAGTACTCTATGGTTTACACATAACATTTAGGTTCAGCACTCTTTTCTTTATGTTGTGTGGTTTGGTCATGATTTGATCGTAGGGTTGTTGTTCACTTAGTTGCCGATGTCATTGTCTTCTCTGCTTTAGGTTGGATTCTAGGTTTTGTGGTGGAACTATGGTTGATTTTTTATTTCTGAAAATTGGATTATCATATCAACAGGTATTGTCATTCAATCTGTATAGAATCAATTAATGAAAATAAAACTGCTAACTATAATGCTAAAAACACAGGTAGTTTATTGAAAATTAGGTAATTGGTAAACATTAAATTGAATCTGCCACAAGTTTATATTATGTTGAGTTGGGGCTGAATAGCAATGAATAGTCAAACGTAATATGATCAAAGTTGAAGAAAATCTTAGCCACTATTTGTGTTTTGATTTACGATTTGTTTTAGATTTATGAATTTTGTTTTCTATTGTTATACAAGTTCCATTGTAAAATATTGTTTTTAGGTATGCCTTATAATTATAATTGTTTTGGGTCTATGTTCTTAAAGATAAATCTTTTGTACAAATCAGCTATATCACAAATTGCAAAATTGAGATGTTCCATTAATTTGATAATCAAGGTTTTAGGGTGCATATTTATCTTAACTATATATCGGATTATGCTAATACCTTCATGATAGCTGGATGGTCTGACTAATGAACATCATAGCAAGCATAATCCAAATTATGGTAACATGCGAATGGCCTCTAAGCTACAATTCTATATTGATCTGGTCGATGAAGGTAAAGATCGTGAAAAGATATCGGCCAGTTAAGCTTTACTATTCTTGTATTTATATGAAAATTTGTTTGAAATTAAAGATTGTTGAATTTTCATGCGTTACCTGTTTGCATGTGGATCTTGAAGTACCAATAAGTGATATAATGTTTTCATGGGTGATAAGTTAGCCTCCATCAATATTAATGTGTTATCCATTCCTACTTTCTAGGAAGAATTTTGTTTTTGTACAAGTGTGTCTTAATGGTGAACTCACACTTCCTAAACACTTAAAAGGAAACAGTTATGGTTGAATATGTAGGTTGAGAATCATAAAAACTTTAACCGAGAAAAACAAATTAAAGTTGGGGATTTTAAGATGCAGAATATGATTTGCTGCTAAGTGCTAGTAACCATTATTGATAAGTGAATATTATGTTAAGGAATATGATATAACCAGATGAATTTTTTTCTATTTTAAATGCATAACATATATACGCTGAAATATCAACAAGATAAAACAACTTTGACATAGGCCGACTCGGATTTGGGTTCTCTATCATTTGTAACTAGGCCTGAAATATCAACTATTAGCTAACCATTTCATGTTCTTTTGGTAATTGGGTCTATAGTAACTACTGTTGTGTAATACGGTCTTTTAGGCCAAGTCTCTTTTGTGATATTTTTTTTTAAAACCATGCCCTTTGTAAAAAAAGAACTTTTATCTCACTACAAGAAATAAGGGATATCGCGATGACATTTGTCGTCGCGATAGGTTTGGTTTGTCGTCGCCATAGGCTATGGCGACGACATGTCGTTGTCATAGACCTAGTCATCATAGCCTTGTCGCTATAGCTTATTTTTGAGTCGTCGACAAAACCTTTGTCGCCATAGATGTCTATCCCGACGACATGTTGTCGCCACAAAATTTTCATATTGTATTTTAAATTAAAAATAATTTTATTTTTCAGCTTATGGCGACGATATGTCGTCGCCATAGGTCCAACTAAATTTTTTTAAAATTTTAAATAAAAATAAATAAAAAAATATTTTAAAAATCTATAGCAACGACATGTCGTAGCCATAGCCTGGGAATTTTTAATTGTTTTTTATTTTTTTCAGGTTTTTTTAATATTTAATTTATAAATTGTTTTTATATTTTTCAGGTTTTTCCTAATATTTCAGTTTTTGTGAACATATCTATAAACTAAATAAAAGCTAATATTACTAATACTCAAAAGATAATCATTTTACAATTCAAGTTAAATACACGCGCATTTAAATAAAATAACCAACGTAAACATTTTTATTTTTTTACAAAACATACAACATCTAATTTTCGTCATCTTGATCATCTTCGTCATCATGATCACCTTCGTCATCATTAGGATTTGATTCTTTTTTTATAATTCATTCATTAATTCCTGCACTTCACGCATGTATTCTTAAGTGTATTCATTTCCTCATCTCATGTAATAATGACCCACCTGATCGTTTATAACAAGAGATGCTTATTAGGATTTGGTCGAAAATTCGACAACATAATTGTTGTAAATGCAAAAATACATCACGTCCAATTATAAATAATAAAAGATAACAGTTTTAAGTTTCAATAAAGCAACAATGCACATAATAATATTTAAATTAAGTCTATAAAAGATAACAATTTTAAATTAATTACCATTAATCCTAAAACAATTTACAAAACATAATTCATCATATCATTTTATCAACTCAAACCAATAACCAAATCAAACAATTTATATAAATCTAACAACAAAAATCATCTATAAACATAATTTGACTTAATATTTTAATTAATTAACAAAAGAATGTAACATACATACCTTTAAGTTCTAACACAAAAATCATCTAGCACACATATTCAGTTTCATCACCTGTTTATTAATTAAACTAATAACCAAATCAAACACCAATACTTTCATCACATATTATGCATACATATATTCATAACTTAAAGCATATCAGTAACCAAATCAAAACAAGAACATAATCAAACCAAAAATCAAATAGATCAACATATTATCATTTCATTCTACTAAACAAGAACCAAATCAAAATATTTAAATTACTAATGAAATAGACAATATACACACCTTGTAGAGATTAATGAAGAGGCTGATGCAACCTAAACATCCAAAGTCTCTCCTGCATGCTACACAAGTTCTATGAAGAAGAATGCTTAGGAAGTTTCACACATGCAACGGAAATATTCTAAGTGTGAAATCTTCCGAATCCAAGACCAATATCTTCCGAAACCAAATATGAAGTCTTCTGAAGCCTTAGAGACAAAGTCTTCCGAAGCTTCAACTCATGAAGAAAGATTTCTTCTGAAAACTTTTGACACATGCTTTATCTGATGTACTTTTCCATAAAGTTGGACACCTTTCCGCTGCATCTCTGTAAGGTCACCAACTTACATGAGTTGGTGAAAAGGTCTATGCTTTTGGTAACTGTACATTGAGGTCTTGAGTATGTAAACTTTCTACTTCATGTACTTTATCCTTTTTGTAATAGATAAGGATGTGAACTATGGCATGTCATAGTCACTAGTCAAAAAGCATGCCTTTTGACTCTACAATTGATTTTGCTTGTGTCTAGTCAATTGTATCCAGCTGGCTTTCAAATTATAGCCGGCTGTAGGATGTAATATTAGTATCTCATGTTATTGTATCTTTCTATTATGCTTTGTAACACTTGTAATAGAACATAGAGAAAACAATATACTGCATTCTTGAAAACCATGTACTTGTGTTCAGTCTCTTACATTACTTGTGTTCTTAGTATCTTATTATGGTTAATCCAGTTTACTGTTTTATTAATTTGATTAATCTTCTTTTTGTGTTGTGTTGTAATCAACCCCCTTCACCGGTCCCGCATTTCGTATCAGATCCTTCCAGGCTCTTGATATAAGATCTCACCATCTTAAGATCCCTCACACACAAATACTAAACTTTTCAAATGGCAACCATTTCCAAAACTGATATGGAAATTGGAACCATGAACAAGTCCGCACTGATCACTCTTGATGAGTTTGATACCTGGTGTTTGAGAATGGAAGGTTTCATCAGGTCTCTTGATTCAAGAATGTGGGAGTCTATTAAGAATGGACCTTTCATACCTAGCACCCCTTCTGCTACTAGTATTGGTATGATCCCCAAAGATGTGGCTAACTACTCTGATGAAGATAGGAAGATAGTAGAGATTGACAGAAAAGCCATGACAGCCCTTCAAATTGCCCTTCCAAACTCTATGTACAAAGGCTTCAAGAAGTGTAAAACAGCCAAGCAGCTATGGGATGCACTAAAACTAATGTATGAGGGTTCATCTGAAGCCAAGGAGAACAAGAAGGTTCTCCTGAAACAGCAGTTTGAAAACTTCACCTTTAAAACAGGTGAAACCATGACTCAGCAATATTTCAGGTATGTTGAGATTGTGGATACCCTTGTGGATGGAGGAGTTTCTCTTGAAAACAGAGATATTGTAAGGAAGTTCATGTCCTCACTTCCTAGGCAATGGACACACTACTGTGTGGTGATCAAGAGAACTAAAAATCTCAAAACTCTTACTCTGACAGAGTTATATGGGATT
>BJCM01069982.1:0-27239 GCA_018326385.1 Flaveria bidentis
CCACACCCATACGACCCAGGCCTATACGTCGCATATGGACCCATACGCAGCGTATAGATCCGCTGAATGACTGATTTGACTTCGTCAGTTTTGTCTTATGAAAAGCCTATACGCCGCGTATGGGTCCATACACGGCGTATAGGCTCACTGATGTGACGTGAAATTCTTGGCATTTATGAGGAAGACCTATACGCAGCGTATGAGCCCATACGCCGCGTATAGGTGAGTGTCGATTTAAATTTGAGGGTGTCTTTTTATTAGGGCCCATAAAAAAACGATAAAAACTTAAAATCTATATGTGCATTGAATACCCATGGGCACCAGTCATCACAGGGGACAGAGGTACACAACGCGACTTGGTGGTTACATTTACATTTCAAAGGAGTCAATCACCTTTCAAAACAACCCTGATACACACGACGCCACTAATCTCCGTCTGTACGGAACTCGCCGGTGATGCCAATCGCCGCCAATACACCGCCTTCCGACGGCCGGAGTCGCGGCGGCAAACTGTGGTGGTTATTCAAGTCACCGTTTCGAAGCTCAGGTAACTCTACTCCTCACACAACCACCGTATCTTCTTCATATCAAATTGAAGGATCGAAAGCTCATAAGGAGACCTATAGTCGTAGTTCGACCTCCGGTGTTTCGGTTTCGTCGGTGGCTAGATCTCTGATTCCGACGCGACGTCGTCTTCGCCTTGATCCGCGGAATAAACTCTACTTTCCCTGTATGTTTGCTTATGTTCATGCTCTCTCTATTTTACTTGCTTTTGTTGTGTGAATTGAGTGTTATTGATTTGTCGGTTATTGATTTGTGGTGATCGTGGCTGATTTGTTTCTTAATTCGTTAGATCCGGATGATTATATTAAAACAGATTAGTTTTGTGTGTTTTTTACTAGTTTGAGTGGAAATTTGGCTTGAATTTAGAGAAATATCTGCAGTATGATTTGATATTTGTATTTGATTGGCATTGCCACTGTTGATTTCGTCACATATTAATGTTTTGAACTCGATGTTATACTAAGATGATGACAGTTTTACTTCATTAGGTGTCCTTTAGTACAATTGTTTCTGAAGCATGCATTAGTTGAATTAGCAACTGATACATCAAATTAGTGTCTTTCAGTTATAGTGATTAACCGTTTGTTCCATTCTGATTTCTAATTTCTGATCTCTATATTCTGATTTCTAATTTCTGATCTCTATAATCTGATTTCTGATCTCTATTATTGAAACAGAATGAAAACATGCTTTGTTGCATCTAATTTAGCTATTTATATACCAAGAATGGTTATTGTTGGTTCTTTCTTGGTACTTGGCAAATATACCGACTTCAATGATGTTATGTATATTCTTTTTCCTTCTGAAAATATTAGATATGTTAAAGATGGACGGTGGACCTACGTGGTTGACGATTAATCATTTCTATTTTCTTCATGAACTTGTAGATGAACCTGGTAAGCAAGTCCAAAGTGCTATCAAGATAAAGAACACTAGCAAGTCTCATGTAGCTTTCAAGGTATGACTATAAAGATTGTATATACATGCTAACCGTTGTTCCATTGCACACATACACTGTTAGTGGATTAAAACCATGAAGTTTTACTTTAATAGATATCTGCTCTAGTAATAGGCTTGATTTTAGGTTATCTTAATCATTAATTCTAAAGTATGTTGTTTTTCGTGTTGATTTAGTTTCAAACAACTGCACCTAAAAGCTGTTTCATGCGTCCTCCGGGTGCTATTCTGGCTCCAGGCGAGAGTATTATCGCAACTGGTAATAACATTTGGCATGCATGTTCTTACTGTTATGGGTATTATACTTTCTGACAATGTTTATATTGATAAAGAAGTCTAACCTTAGTTGTAAATTCAAATTTTATGAATGTGGACTTAATTTCTATATTTATAGCTTACAAGTTTCTGTTTTATCATCATAGTTTTCAAGTTCGTAGAACCACCAGATAACAATGAAAAACCAACAGACCGTAAGAAAAAAGTGAAATTTAAGATCATGAGTCTGAAAGTGAAAGGAGTGACGGACTATGTACCTGAGCTAGTAAGTCATGCACCCTCTTCTTAGATATTCTTACATACATATGTACGTATGAGTATGTCGGCAGTGGATCTTATTTTCATGGATGCTTAAAGATCTAAAAGTGGTGTTTTCACTCAGTTTGATGAGCATAAAGATCTAGTAGCTGTGGAGCAGATATTGCAAGTTGTTTTCCTAGATGTGGCACATCCAAGCCCAGTAAGTTCTTGATAAGTTAGCATAATCTAGAATATGCATATGCAGTACAAGTTTGTTTTAAACATTATTTTGGCTGCCCACTTGCTTGAGATTGTGATTATTGCACCATTTTAATTGCTGATATCATGCAAGGCCCTGGATAAATTGAAGCGCCAGTTGGCTGAGGCTGAGGCCGCCCTTGAAGCCCGCAAGAAACCTCCTGAGGATACCGGGCCAAAGATTGTTGGTGATGGCCTTGTCATAGATGAATGGGTAAGCTACAGAGAAACATGAACTGGACCCTTTAGTTGATAGTAGAGAAGAGAAACTTGTGATGACCTAAAAGGATTTGGTTTCTAGCTAACCTTGGGTGACTTTGGATTGGTTTCTATTTTAGCTATTTTTTTTTTTAATTTTTACGCATTTAACCTGTTAGGGATCAAACATAACCGAACTAACTCATATGTAAGTAAATGAGTCAAATGGCCCGTTTCAGATTAATGAAAATACTGATGGGTGTTCCTTGCAGAAAGAGAGAAGGGAGAGATACTTGGCACGACAGCAAGGCGATGGAGAAGACTCGGTATGATAATAAAACATTTAGTTTCTTAAACAAAACATACCATGTTCTGGATTCTGATTATGTTGTTTGTCATTGTATAAAAGGCTTTCTTGTGTTGAATCTGTTGGTGGTCACCTTACCTGCAGGAGGTACAAGTCAGAACAACATAAAGTATTGTTTTGACTTGCACCTGACAGTTCAAAGTTCTCTTGTGTGATCACCAATTCATTTGTTCATTTGTTTAACATCGGCCACACCAAATCAAATTCTGAAATACACTTTTCAAGTCAGGGCAAGAAGGGTGGCGTGTGTTCATGATTTATCCGGCCGAACCTGAAATTCATGACTGACAAATGAACCAAAACATGATATGGTATTTGTGAGTTGACGTGATTACTGCTCATATAACCTGATAATATCTTTATAAATTAGTAAACTTTAAATATGAGTACAAGTAGTTAATTTTTGTTATATATACCTCCTTCTAAGCTATTTTTACTTGCTACATCCATGATCCATCCCCTAAACTTGTAGAATAATTAATTTTTGCTTTTATGTTTTTTTATTTATCATATTACATTTTAATATGTTGAATTAAATTTATTAAGTTTTATCTAATTTGTTATTACTTATAATCTTTATATTTTGTCTTTTATTTTTTTTATTTGTAGTGGTTACGATTGTTAAAGAAAACCATAAACATAAAATAACTGATAACTAAATCGTATTCATAACCGTAAAAATCGAATCAAATCGTAAATTTGGTTTTCACTTCACTTCGGTTAAAAGCGGATTAAGATAGCAACCGAGCAAAGTGTTAGGTTTCTCGACAAACCACCTTACAACCCGTTGCGATCCATTTCTATTTTTAATTCGGCCCATCTTGATCCGTTGTTAATCTCATTTGTTTTAGTTCAATCCATCTTGACTCATTCTTAAATTTCCTCATGTCTAACATAACCCATGAGGTCATTATAAAAAACCCATATGAACCCAAAATTTGGTATACGGGTTAGCTTTGTCAGATATACAATCAACTATCTTCAGGTTTTTATTGTTTTCCTATTGGTTTTTTTAAAAAACACAGGAAACAATAAGATGAGGAACTCTGTACATGATGACAAGAAGTATTTACATCCATTTATGTGTGTAAAATTTTGGCATGCATAATAGCATAGTAAGAATGTATAGTTAACGCGTATTCAAAGCCCATTTAAAACCTATACACATCCGCCGAGTGTAAATTGTATAACCTTACATAGTAATGTTTGTTTTAAATTGTATAACCTTAGACATCGGAGTATATCGTTCCGTCGGTTGGTGGTAAATTAATTAAAGAAAATAAACAAATCATGTATGTGCTGCGACCAGGTTTGGTCGTTGATTTTGAGTCATCCCCCACCTTTTCACTGTATTTCTAAAAGTTGTCGAAACTTAATTTGTAATTCAGTGTAATTTATTTTAATAAAACTTATCTTATACAAAATATAATATTATTATTTTATACAAAAAGTGTATAATTTTTTTAATTTTAAAGTGCAAATTTAACATACTTTTTCGCTATAACCTCTTTTACTTTCTTAACTTCAAACATTAATAGTTTGTTTTTGGTTTTCGTTATCAGTTTTATTTGTCCATCAAACTAGATATTAACTAAGGATGGGATTGGAATAGTCTTTCAACAAAAAAAAAAAAAAAAAAAAAAAAAAAAAAAAACTAAGGATAGACAACAAGAGGACCTTTCTCTTAAGGTACTTTTTCCCCCTCTAAAAAGCATAGGAACAACAATTTAATAAAATCCATAACAAATGCGTAACAAACTCTTAAAGTAAATATAAAAAAAAAACAATTAAAAGTAGTTAAACAAAAATCAGTAGCAAAACAAATTAAATGCTAACAACAAAATGAGTGTTGGTCGCGTAGCAAATAGCTATCAAATCGTCGGGTGGTTTTTATGATTACCAAAGACCGAACTCAGGTTTTAGGGTTTTAAACACTAAGCCTCAGGAATAAACGTAGTTTGCCAACAACATACGATGAAACGGGTTAAACCATGGGTTCCTAACGACATTTAAACAACCTTAACTAAACATCTCGACCACTTGAAGCTGGCTAATCCACACTTGGTTCCTCGAGCTTAAAGGGTCACAACAAAAGGCGGTGCATCCTTTCGCGGTCCAGCGACGGTTCGATACACATAAACCTTGTTAGCAAGGCTATCATCCCCATCTTCATCTTTGATCACCTCAACGTTCAACCTACTCATCTCCTCAGCCAACTTCTTACACCCGTTCATCGTCACGTTACAATCCGACATCCACAAAGACCGCATTGACTCGTATTGGGTCAAACCCGAAAGCAATGCAGCATCTCCAAACGGGCAGTCTCGGATCTCAACTCTCTTCAGTTTTGTGCAGCCTCTCATCACATACTCCATCCCCAAATCACTAGTGCCTGCGAAAGCTACAGATAGTGTCTCCAGGTTTTTCGCGTATTTGCCAATATACTCGAAAACAAGGTCGGTTAACAGGCCAGAAACCGAAAGCCGTTGTAGCTTGGTGCAAGTCTTGACTATGGCACCGAAGGCCTCGTCCATGGGCTCGTTAGTTAAGTAGTCTGGTTCCCTGGGGTTCATTATGCAAAGGCGGAAGTGAGTGAAATTTGGGCAGTTTTGGGCAACTGTGATCACAGCAGCATTTGTCATTCTTTGACAGAAGTAGAGTATATAATGTAGCTTTGGGCAGCCGGTCGATACAGCCACGAGTCCCGACTCGGTCACACCGATTTGTTGGTCAAAAGGGTCAACGGGGAAGACTCGTAGTTCTTCCAGCAACGGGCAGTGGGATCCAACCGCTTCTAAACCCTTGTCCCCTACAGTATCTACAACCTGAAAGAAAACCATCAAATATTAAGAATTTGACAGAGATCAATCCAACCTGTTTTGACCCGTTACCCGATCTAGAATTCCAAAAGAGAACTTGACCAGAAGCA
Source organism: Flaveria bidentis (assembly GCA_018326385.1). Lineage (NCBI taxonomy): Eukaryota > Viridiplantae > Streptophyta > Magnoliopsida > Asterales > Asteraceae > Flaveria > Flaveria bidentis. The sequence continues at coordinate 5,790 of BJCM01069982.1, forward strand.
ACTTACCCAAAGGCGAGTTAGCCGTTTGGATCGAGTAAGAATCTGTTCAAGTTCAACCGGCCTGATATTTGCATAACTCAGATTCAAAAAGGTCAAGTTACCACAAACAGGATACACAACAGGTAGATGCAGCAAAGTAGCATCCCAAAAACCCGAAAGAGTAACCAGATTACCACAGTTACTGAATGCGTCTTCAAGCCCTTTGACTGAACTAGACGCGAGTTCTTCCATGAACGTACCAGTACCAAGCTCGGTCAACTGTGGTGCTAGCACAAGAAGCTTTTGCAGTTGATCCAAGTTTACTTTTCGGTTAACTTTCAAAACTCTTAACGATTTGCATCTCGACACAAGGCTCTCCAATGCATCAAAACTGACTTCACTTGTCAACGTCGCGAAATTGAGTACTTCTAATGAGGTTAAGTTCTCTGGGAAGTAGCTTAACCAATCTCCACCAAGATCATCAATTCCATTCTCTTGTATGTCTAATTCTGTCAAGTTTCTGCAAACTCAAAGTTTTAAACTTTATCAAGAAACAGATTAAAGAATCTCATATACTACAACAACAACATGATTCAAGTAGTTTGATGACATCTTTGACATCCAAATAAACATCCCATTTGATCAAAATAAACTTTTTACGGCTTGACCTCAAGTTAACAAACGAACATAAAAAAGTAATAAGTAATCAAAAGTAAAAAATCATTTAGAAAAATGTTCATAGTCTGTTTGAATAATAACAATCTGCAATCATTGTAGCATAACTGAAGTAAAGCTTACTTGCAATGAGTAGCAATGGCTTCCAACCCCAAAGTACTAAAGCCCTCACAGCTCAACAGCGACAGACCCTTAAACCCATCAAAATTCATCGCTAAAAACTCCAAACTCTCGTCGCTAACCACCATCCTCTTCAACCTCAACTCCTCAAGAAACGGATACACCGTCGCGAAAACATTTAGCCACCGTTGCACATCAGCCCCCCAATCCTCCGGCACTAAGTTGAAATCAGAAAACCTAGGTTTCCCCTTCAGCGTCACGCTTCTGATCGCCGGAAACCTAGCGGCAACAATCTCCGGCGAAACAGAGTAACAGTTGCGGATCGACACATGTCGTCGGCTCAATCGCTCCGCGGTGTACCACTCTTTGCAAACAAGCGACACCGAGTTCCGATCGGAATCGGAGTTGATTAGCGAAAATGTTCGTTTCAGAAACTCCTCCGGCAGCGTTTTTTTGGTCGGATCTGCTCCGGCGGCAGGTGGATCCATGCTCCGGCGCTGCAAAAAGTTGATGAAATGATGGAAATGGTTTAAGATGTAGAAAAACCCAAATGGGAATCGGACATTAGAAGCTATATAAGAGCGTTGAGATTGATCTGTAATGGATGTGATGACGTACTCTGTGTTTTGCCTCTGTGTGTTTGTGTGTGTTGAAGAAGTGGAGATTTAAGGGTGTAAATGGAGGTTGAAGATGATGGAATGTAGATGTTGTAGTCACCAGCGGGCATTACTGGAGGTTGGTGTAATGGTGATATGGTGGTGTCTTTTTATCTTTTTATCTTTCCACTTTCCACCATTGCTGCTTTTTTAAATAAAGATTCAGGTTTTGTCTCTCTACCGGCAAACATTGATGGACTTGTTGCCTATTTTTACGTTTGGATTCTTATTTTCAATCAAATTATTTTTTGCTTTTATAGAATTTTCTTTTAATAGTTAGTGATCACTAACGGCCAACTCATCCTATTATTTCCGTTACCTGAGTATGCAAAAGTAGGCGGTGCTCACCTTGAAACACCAACGCGGTCGTTTTACGGCATTTACACGCCGATTTTTTCTCCCCCATTTTAAAGTTGTGTTTCTTCCCCATGCGGGAATCTCTCACGATGTGACCACCCCTCTCACGTTGTGTGGCATGACATGGTATGACGTGGTGTGATGTAACGAATTATAATTGATGGGTATGTGGTTATGGTGTGAGTGCCCCCACCGCCCCAACTTGAGACTACACTCGTGAGAAAAATCACTATAAATGAGAAAAGTCTCGTGACACAATTTGGAACTTTTTGTTTATTTACAGGTGGGACTTGAACAAAAAGTCTCTCATTTTTAATAAATTTTTAGGATTACTCGTCCCAACCATTTGAGTTAAAAATCATTGATGTTTTTAAAATTATATTAACAAAAGAACAAAACGTTATAATAATTTACGAGCTAGTGTCTAATTGAATATTTAGTGTGGCGTGTCTCCTTTGTCTAAAAGATCGAGTATTCAAATTATGTAAGATACAAACATAGGTAACGAACAAAACTATATTAAAAGTTGTTTAAAAATACGATTGTTTTATGATACAGGCAATTAAATTATCGGCCTCAAATTTCTATAGCTTTCAGAAAAAATTAGAAAGAAAAAGAAAAAAAATTGACTGTATTTTAAGTTAAAGACGTATGTGATAATTCATTTATTTTTATGTTTTGTGATGAAATAAGAAACAATAACAAAATGATTGAAGGTTTACAACTTGCGATATTCTTGTAATTTTTCAAGAGAAAAAGAGTGCGGTTAAAATAATACATAACAATTTGTGCACTCGAAGTATGTAGAATTTTTTTTGATTATATAGCATCAATTTAAAATAAAAATAAAAATAACAGTTATATAAGTCCAATTTAATCCATCATACAACCTTTCCATCTTAGTCGGCCTTTATCATCCCTGAACGTTTTTGTTCCGAACGAGACTCGAACATAAAATCTTTTCATTTTCAATCGTCTTTAGGTGTTGTCCATTACTTATTTGCTTGCAACATTCACTTTACGCGTAAAATATATTTTTTAAATAATAAAATGTATAGTAGTTATATTATTAATTTTTTTGAACGACCAACGAATACTTTTTAAGCCCGGTCACCCGGGTAAACCCAATGGCGAAAGGCCACCCACGCCCGCGAACACAGACAGCGCTGGTGACCCGGCTCGCTCACCATTCCAAGGAAAACTCACCACCAAAAGACCCACTATAGTAAAACCCTTGACTATTAAGTTGATCTAAAACTCATTTGTTTAGTTATATTATTATTGTTGCTAATACATTAAGTGCATTATTTGCAATAAATGTACATGTTACAAAACAAAAAGACAGAAGACTCCCCTAACGTGCTCTGTCGGGTTTCATATCCATATGCCCTATCAAATCGTGCCACGTAGCTCAAAACGACACTTTACATGTGAGATACGCCCGGCCCGACCCGACCCCATTTAAAAAAAATCTAAATACAATACTCATCGAAAACTCAATATTCAAATTTATGAAGACTTGCTAGTAAGTTTACATAAATAAACAAAAAACAGTATTCACAAGGGCTAAAATCAAATAAATGAATAATCACTGGAAAGTTTTAAATCGGAAAATCTAAATAAACATTTATAACCAAACTTAGTTATAATTATTTATTTTAATAAAATCAAATAAATAAATAATCACCGGAAAGTTTTATATCGGAAAATCTAAACAAATATTTATAAACAAACTTAGTTATAATTATAGTTATAGTAATTATTATTTTAATAGTTACAGTAATATACAAGAAAACTTTATTATAAATAACATTTTATCTGCTTTTTCGTTCTCATCTATTGTTTCTTTCAAAATTTGATTGGATTTATTGGTTTAAATTAGAGGCCTTTACGTTTGAGCGGTTTTATAAAAATTTATTGGTTGGACTATCGGTTACATTTTTCAAGAAACGACAAATAAAATAGAATGTGTTCTTTAGGTCGATATGTTCCGCATGCTTTACCGTTGGATAATTTTGACAACGCGGATTGATTTTTTAGAACTTTTTATAGTAGTTTTTCAGATTGATAAGGTTGGTTGATGACATCAAAGCTTAAACCAAACAAACCACATTGTTAAATCGTCAGATCACTAAACCAAACAATGAACCAAAACATTTCGATCTCAAACTTATTGATTTGCTTTAGTTTCAACAGTGTCAATGTTTTTGATTTTTAGAATCTAATTGAAATTATATGAAATTGGCTTAGATCTAGAACTAACAACTAACTGAATCCAACATATTCAAAATCCCTCACAACTAACAATTTATGTTCAAAACTAGCTCATGCTTACCTCATGTTTGAACCAATTTACAAAAGTATGACCTATAGCTATCATCCAACTTGATCAAACCATTATCAAACTAATGAACCATAATGTTTGAATCAAAGAATCTTAATGCACCAATGTTATTTTCTTGGATTCTATTTCTATAAATCAAACTTTCTTTTCAATATTAATAGTACAACGCATAATAGATATAATATAATCCACATCAATTTGTCCCCTAAAAAGTCACATTTTATAAGAAATTTCTCAAGTGGACACTCATGTTTCTTGAATTTTTTTCAAAGTATGATAACTAAATATGCTATTACTTGATATCGTATATGTGTATTAGATCTCGGAAGAATAAATCAAAACAAGTTTTATATTTATAATATTGTATAATCTTATGATATTGCTATATGTTTTCGTTTTAATTTTATTATAGAAAGTGTGTTATTCATACTTTCTTAGTTAATTAATTCAAGTGAAACAATATTAGATCACGATCTTATGATCTTACTGTCAAGATCATATTTTAATATAAGCTTTATGCTTACTAAAATCTTATGCATAAACAACACTTTTTATCTAACAAGATCACAAGATAAGAAGATTTTTAAGATAAACATTAGACTTTTAAACAAAACTATAAGATCAATTAATAACGATATTAACATCTATGTACGTATTCATCTAGCTATCATATTATATATCTAAGAACATTACATGTTGGTCTTCGTCCGATGGTGACATTGTCATCGACGATACGATTTTTTCGGAGCTTTCAGAGGTTCGAGTTTGTCAAAATAGTCGGAGTTGAATGGAGTTCTAAACACCGGGAATCATCTAGGTGTAGTATATTCGAAATGTGTTTTCTTTGCTATCACAGCCTGCAATATCAAAATTACTAACAATTTAGTGGTTTTAATTGCGAAATAATATTGTTTAAAGTAAATAAAAAAATTTAAAAAAACCTTACAGCTTCTAGTATTTGTTTAGATACAAAGTAAACGTTCTTCAAATCGTCATGATCCACTCCACATAGTATCTTAATCTGTTCATAAATCAAGGATCAATAGATAAGTAAACATGGAGTTTTCACATGTGAACACTATGAATATGGGTAATAATAAATAGGAGTGTTAGTCGTGTCAGATTGTCTGGTAGAATCGTTGACCCGAACACAACTCATACATTTATTCGTGTCAAAGATATTAATATTAATATTACGTAAATTAACTTAACACAACATGTTTAACCTATTTATCAAAACGAGTCAAGTGGCTTGGGTAAGTTTATTTTAAGTTTCACAAGCGAGATGATAAATAGGAGTGTTAATCGTCTCAGCCTGTCACGTATAATTGTTAGACATGAACACTACTCGTACGTCTATTTGTATCAAAGATATCAATATGAATCCTGACATACTTAAAAATTTGTAACCTAAGCACAACATGATGTTTAACCATCATCTAAACAAGTCAAACAGGATGGACACGTTGTAAATAGGTCGTAATCAAGTTGTAAACATGTTAAAAGATTGAAACTTTGAAGTATTGTAATTAACAAATAAACCCAACCGGCCAAAACTTAATTATTTTCATGTTGTGTTGTAACATGACGTCCCTAAAACCATCTTCTTTCGGATTATTCTACATCAATAAAGATGATTATACGAATCGAAAATCGTAACTTACCAAAATTTCTAGAGGAAGAGCTTCAAGCAAAGATCCCATCTCTATTGATGTTGTAACATCAATTGGATCAACATAAAAACACAGCCAAAAAAGTGAGCATACAGAAAATTGAATGAAGGGTTATATATATATATGTATAGTAGAAGTAGATTTCCCTTTGCAAATATTTACTTTATAAAAACCGCGGGAAAAACTTGAAAGCAAAAACAGATTTTGATCTAGAACTTATATATAATAACACCTTTATATTCCACATATAATAAGTATATAGTTGTATTAGTTTTTATGTTACTTGATCTCTGAGGCTTTGAATTTTTTATGTAAAGCTTTTTAATATAACTACTTATCATAAAAAAAGGCATATTAAAAGATGTCAAAGTTTGAAAACCTTTATATCGAAACCAAGATATGTCAAGTTTTGAAAAAACTCGAAGCATCGTAATGACAATGGATTCTTGATAAGATCCTTGTTTCTATTTTTTCATTAAGATGATCTAGGGACCAAAATAATCTTGAACGGCACCTGGTTCGGATATATAAATATTCTTCTTATTATTATTTTTGAATGAAACCTGATTCAGATTACAGGTATTATCTTAATCAGGCTTACCTATACGTTTTCCGGTCGGGACCACACCCCCAACCAGCTCAAAAGAAAACTATTGCTGATAAAAACTCATTGGCTCAACTCCGAGTATTTTGCTCAGAATAAAACTTTAACCTATTACCTTACCTGCCTCTCTTATTATTAGTTTGATTTAATCGACTTTTCAGCGTAAATGCGTAATCGAAGCGAAACATTAACTAAACTTAGTTTGATATATTTTTATTTATATCATGTATATTAATTGGAACGTTGACGATTGGGAATTAATAAAGAAGTAAAAAAGGATTAAATCTATTTGATTATTCTACCAAAGTTTTAAAACTCAAATAGATTTACATATCTACTTTTTCAACAAAATCACTCTAAAATCAAGATCATCATTAATTTAAGAATCAAAGAAAATTGCTTGAATGATCCTGGTGTTTTTGAAGATTGCATGTTTAGTCTTCAGATTTTAAAAATTACAATTAATCCAGATTTTTGTGTACTCGATACACTTTTGGTCCATAACATTAAATCATTTAATTTTATTTATTTCATATACTTTGAACTGACTTTTTAATTTAATTTTAGGAACTAAAAGTACAATGACTACATAAAAGTTTAGATTAATTTTACAATTATATAAAATTTAGAGATCAAACTTGTAATTACTACACAAAAGGTTGAAATAATTTTACAAATTTCAAAGTCTGGAAACCAAATTTGTAATTTGATCAAACTATAAGAACTATTTATGCAATTATTTCTGAATAATATTGCTATATTATTAAAAACAACTTTAAAAAGACTTTATCATATACATTGAGTTTGCTTGAAGAATGTAAATTGTTTCATGTGATCTTTTAGATATTTTTAAAATTTGAATCATTAATTTAGCTTTATATATTATTTACTTGTCATTTAAGGATGAAATATATTATTTTGTTTATCAAACTTACATATCTTAAGATTTGAACCTCAATCAATTGTCAATACGCTATTTACTAAAGATGGCCCTAGAAAGAAATCTAAATTGTGTTAGATACTTTTTTTATCAAAATTAATAGATTGATGATGTTTGTCTGTCGAATTGGTATACGTATGAACCTTTTAAATCTCTTTACATAATTTTCAAGTCGTACGATGGTATCTAGACTAATTTAGATATTGATATTTACATTTTGAAAATATTGGATTTATATATCACATAAAAGGAGTATATTGTGAAAGACATGATAAAAGTCGTTTTAAAAGTTGCAACACACTTTGACTAGTTTAGGTCTGAAAGATAAAGCTCTAGGTAAGAGGCCAAGAGCTACATGTACACTACACTATATACAAAAAATAAGCTTTATGTACAATCAAATCTTCATCTCTCACTCATCTCTGTTAAACAATAAGCAGACCAGTGTTGTTTTCAGTATGTATTCTTTATTTCTAAAAAAATAATATTGTATCATTGTATGTTAAACGGGTTCATCGTTATATGTTCATATTCAAAGTTATTTTCTAATACTACAAATTTAATGTCCCAAATGATTGGCGTGATCAAGCGCAATGCTTTTTGAAGTGTTCTTCGTCTTTGTACTTTGCGTATAAGGGAAGTTCAAGCGCCTTCTCAGCGATTACACCGTCTTCGCGTATTTTAGCAATAAGTCTTTCAAGAGATGGGAAGTTAGCCTGTTATTAAACATCCAATCATAACTCACAAAGTGAAATGGGCAAAGTAATCAAGACGCAAACAAACGGAAGTTAGCTTAAAATGAAACGGGTCAAATGGGTTGAACATGCTAAAAGTAATCAAAAGTGTATCTTTAACGCATAAAACCTTTTAATTACTTCCATTTTCGATAACAAGAGGTTAAGGTCAACCTAACACTATTAACCCGAAAAAAAAAAAGTTACCCGTTTTGACCCATTATATAACCCTCCCGCCCCTCTGATTTTAATTAAAAGATCAAAAGTCATGAACTAAATGCAAAGGAAGCATACCTCGGGCCGAATATAACCAACAATAACAAGATGCAATTCCTCGCCGTAAAAATCTTCATCGAACTTATGAAGCAACCACGGCTCCTGAAGTCATAAAAACAAAGATAAATAGAACATGGATGAGAAACTGATGATTTGGTGATTTTAGTAGGATTAAAGGTTGAAAATATTATACTCACAATGGTCTTCGTAGGATTATTAAAGTACGGGTTCCAACCAATGCTCGTAACCATCTTGTAAACACCCCGGGTTGATAACTTGGCCCAACCAAAATATACGCCCGCAGGATGCTCAGAGAGAACGGCTGCATGCCCTTCAACTGATAAATCGGCTGAAAAAGCAAAGGGAATCGCGTAAATAACTGCAAACTATAATTTTCAATCCACTAGTCTTTAACTTGTTGGGTCGATTTGGATTATGCTTTAACTCTACTAGACAAACGGTAAATTCAAACGGTTCAAATAGGTCAAACAGGTTGAAGATCTTTCTTCAAAAAAATCTTGAAATCATTTTTATTAGAACAAAAGCAAACTATTATTAAAATGATAACAATCACATTTGACTATAACTTTTGGACCAAAAGTGTTTGAGTGCAACCCAACCCAACCCAACCCAACCCAACCCAACCCGTTCTATTTTGATCTGTTACCCAACCTGTTTGACTTGTTCATTTTGCCAACTCTACTAGGTAGAGACACAAGCCCAACATACCAATGTCACATACCTGTCGGTATCCCAAGCATCTTCGAGCAACGACCATAACCTTTGATCACACGACCACCAACACCCCAAGGTTCTACGGGTAAAGTACCATCTATCCCTGAAAATTTAAAATCACTAGATAAGTGTAAACAGCTACCATGTAAGTTTACTGGTATATGCATAAATCAGTGAGAGATACTTACAATCTTCGAACGGAGGTAGGCCCCACATTTCGGGATGTATGTCGAGAAGTGAGTTAATCACCTCGTCGGCTGCAGTGTAGAGATGAGATTGCTTTGGAAGAGATGGTACAGCAACCACTTCCATTTCTGCAGCTTTTGCAGCACAAATACCTGGTCTGATATGTAACAAAAGCATTGCTTTTATTAGCATCATGTTATGTGAAGTATACGATTTGCACGCTATGATGACATCAATAGTATCATAGATTTTGGTTAACAATTTTGTAACCATTGAAACTTACAGTGAATCTTCAATGGCAAGACATTTAGAAGGATCAATGTTAAGCTTCTTGGCAGCTTCAAGGTATCTGAAACGTGAACACTTATGTTGAATACGATGATCCATATGGTTTTAAAAAAGAAAAACAAAAAAAAAACATATTTCATCTTACATTTCAGGAGATGGTTTTCCAGCTTTAACTTCATCACCAGCCACAATGGCTACAAATGCATCTTTCAACGCTGCAAACGAAAGCTAGTAAGATACCTATTTAATATCCGTTAACTATGATCAACGACAGTAGCCTCTCTATCTCGTGAGATAGAGGTACAGTTTGTTCTCATCCCACCCTCCACAGATCCAATAAATAGCTCTGTTATGAGTGAGAATTTTACTGTGTATGTATGTTTTTTTGTTTGTTAACTATGATAAAAAAAATTATATTTGTTAAACTTACTTGGATGATAACTTAGCTTTGTCTCAATGTTAGCTCTAGGAGAGTTAGAAGCCAATGCCATTTTCACTCCATGGTCCCTCAAATGTTCAATCAAACGATACGCGCCTGGTTGTGCTTTAAGTTTGCACCATCTAATGATTCGAATAATGTAAAACAAAGTCAGATCAACTGCATAGTTTGGAACGAAAATATGTGATAATAACTAAGAGCAATAGCGCGGTTTAATTCATTACTGATCATTGAGCATTGGGGAAAATTCTGATAACAAATCTTCTTTCGACAAAGGAAGCGCGTAATCCTCCACAATAACAGCTGCAGCTTCCATAGGTGTTTTCCCTACAATCCTTTGAACCTCTCTCCCATCCCATATCTTCTTGTATTTTTCAAGGAAAACTTTCAACACTTCACTCACGAGCCCATCTATCACATCAAAAATTAAAATACATTACGTTATTTGTAATACATACATAAATTTACATCGAAACATAGAGAAAAAGTAATTAAACAACACTGCATGTGTATTAAAAAGTTACCTGTATCTACAAGGGTGCCATCCATGTCGAAGATCACACAAGAAACGAGTTTCCTTGCAGAATTCATCGTCTAGAACTACTAAAAAATCCTGCAATTTATGGCTATAAACATTGCATGTGAAAACATAGGTTAGATATAATTATTCATGTTATTATCCCATGATCAAATGTTTAAAGATCATATATTTACTCAATCATCTATGTTGAAACTTTCAGTGTAGCGATTAAGCAAAGTTAAATAGAATTATTCTTTATATGTTAGGACATTTGAGACGTTAATAAAACATTGAATACGACCAATAAGTCTCATTACGTCTCGATAATAACAAGCGAATATTGCATGAAACAATAATATAACTAAATTTATTTACCTTTGAATCTGAATCGGTGGTGATCGTTGGTGGTTTGCCGGCGGAAGACGGTGACTGGTGGGTTGCCGGCAAATTAAGTTGGGGTGAAGAGGCAGCAGTAGCAGTTTTATAGGCAAATATAATAACTAACAAGAGATGGTCGGTGTAATATTTCAAATTTATTTCATGTGATAATTATCCATCTATATGATTAATTTGTGATTATCTATAGCTTATCTTTTTACGTGTTTTTTGGATGGAGATGTAATTAACAATATATGTAGCAAAAAAATCATTCATGAATAGTTTGATATTATTTTATTATTAAATAAACAAACATAATTAAAATATTTCTTTGGTTAATTAGATAAAAGAACGTGATTAATTGATCTATTTTATGGATTGTTTTATGTTCACATACTCTTTTTTTGTTTTCATACAATGTCAAGTAAAATGAGAATAAATAGAAACTAAGCTCGCATGATTCAACGTGTTTGCTAACCTATTTCGCGGGTTGCAACGGTGATATTGACGAGGTTAAGTATATAAAAACGTATGAATTTGCAGCTACTTGGTTTTGAAAATTGAAACATAGACTGAAGAGTCATATAATGGTACTGATGTTCTTCGATCGACATAGTTTCATTCTTCAAGGTATTAACATATTACGATTAGTCGATATAACCTACAATATAAAAAAAATAGCATATTTCAAATATAAATCCATTTTAGCAAAATTTATACTTGGATGTCAAGAAAAAAATAAGACACAATCAAACATCATTTTTTTTAATTAACGAACATAAGATATTAAAGGAAAAATAAATTAGTAAAATAATTAATAGATTAAATCATATATTAGATATACAAAGAGTAATATTTTAACTTTAAATTTTTGAAGGGTCAGTTTGAAAATAATGTCACCGACCAAATTAAGTATGAGTATAATAAAAAATTTTAGAAACTCAAATCTTTATTTATCAGTATGTACTCTATCTATTTTTTTTAGAAGTTCTAAATTTCATATCCCTCTTGAAAACAATGAAGTGTCATTTTTATATATTTTATAGTAAAAAAATCACTTACACAATAATTAAGTATAAAGGTGTACAAAGCGGTTTTCTTTTGATAAATTGGTTCGGGTTAGGAACTAGGCCGGATTTATTTTGTTGAGATTAAAGTCGGTTTGGACGCAACCGGTTCGGCTTGAAAACCGGTTTGGGGCCAATATAACACAAACCTGTAAAAATCGATTTGGATCGGTTTCTAAACTGGTTCGAGGCCAAACTGGTTCGTTATTTTAAGATTAAAAAACTAATTACAATTTCATATTTTTTTAATTTTTTCAAATAGTTAAACATTTAAGCATCTAAATAAAATATATAAAAAACAGAGAAAGATTAGAAAACAACTAAAATTAGAATTTCTCATTTTTAAGGTAACGAAGATTGAACACTAGAAGAAACCATTTTTAATAGTTTTTTTATTGTTGTGAAGAGAAAAACAATCGTTTTATAAAATTTTAGAGTGTAGATAGAGCTTTTTATTATTGTGATTCAACCAAAAAACTCATAACGTATTTATAGTAGTGTATTCATTTATTGTATGTATTCATTATTGTATTTTATGTTTAGATCATTTCGCATTATTTTTATCATTGCACCTTTGTTGCTATTGTATTATTATGCAATTACAAGTATACAACAATGTTATTTTACTAATGTGTTTTTCTAAACTTAAAGTATTAAGAAAATACAATTGGGAGGGGGTAGAAAAAACACAATGAGATATTTTTTGATAATGTTTTACATTTTGTATCATTTTGTAATATTTTATCATTGTTATGTGATAGTTTAATTAATTGTTATATTGTCACCGTGTTTCACATAATAGAAATACGGTAATAGTGTTATTTCACTATTATGTTTTGTTATAATTTATCATTTTAGAAAAACATAAGATTATTACAAATACAAAATAACAAACAAAAAGAAACAATAAAGTACACTAAAGACACAATTAAGAACAAAATAATATAAGCTAATAAAGGTAACTTTTTATTTTTTTCATATGATGATATTGTACTCTTTTTAAAAATAAAAGACTCTTGCTTTTATGCTATAGTTATTATAAAATGTAAAATATCATATATAAAAGTGATAACATTTAAAAAAGTGGGGGTTATTGAAAGAAAAAATCAATAAAGTGATCATGACTAAATTACACCCCTAACAAATTTATTTTCTACAATTTGATCTCAACATTGATTAACAAGATTGATAGTTAAGATTCATTTTTATATTTTTTGTTTTAAATCTTATTATTTTAACCTTACCAGATTATAAATCTTCTTGTTATGATAATGCACTAAAACTCACTAAAGATATCCTTTTTAATTTCTTATTATTTGTTGCTTATAAATATTATATCTGATACTTGTCTAATACTTGTCTGGTTTAGGTATACTAGCTTACAAGAACAAATGGGTCATTAGTGTCAAATGGTTGGTTAAAAATTGTTGAGAGTCAAGTTGTTGGTTTGGTTGGTTAAAGAAGTCAAGTATAAAAGAGTCACTTGTTCTTGAATGATGGTGTGCAGAAAATTAGTAAATGTCTTCTTTCTTGTTATTCTCATTATCTTGTCAATGGGTTATTATCTATCAGGAACTCTTTTTAATCTTGGTTTTTTAATATTATGATTGATCATCATTTAGATCTCAATAATACAATCTTTAAGGTTGGGGTTCACATCAATCTAATACATGAAATAATCACCTAATGAAACCCGTCATTTAAGTTTTTCATAATTTCTCCGACTCATATAATATATGAGTGTTTAACCTAATAAACATATAAATAGAGTTACCCCTATTTTAACAGATTTATCATAAATACCTTGTACGAAATAAAAATATGATCACATTTAAATACTAATAAAACCCTGAAAAGGATATGGAAATGACGAACTAAAAGCATTCATATCTCAATCCTTACATTATTTTATATAATTATACTAAAAATAAATATTTTTTCTTTCTCCTTTCAAATAAATAGTATTTTTTAACATCTTTATTATTATTATTTTTTCTACTCACAATCACTTTTAAAAATATTAAAAACATTATAAGTGTTAAATAGTGAATTTTTAAATTTACATATCTATAACCTATAATAAATTAAGGTTTTCTAAGACACGTGTTATCATTCTAGCATATCAAATGACACGCGTCATCATTCTAGCATATAAAAAATCATTTTTTCGCTTCTCTCTCATAATAAATACAAAAATTATAAAAAAATAATTTAAATATTCTTTTTTTTAAATATGTTAAAAAAAATATATTTATACTTGTGATTTTTGTCTCTCTCATATTAAATGATAATTATTGTAAATAAGTAAAACTAAATTATTAAACAACTAAAATATAAATGTATTTTAATAATTTATTAATACATATTAAATATAGAGTAATAAATTCTAATTCATCATGTATTATAACTTTTAAATATTTATTATATTTTTGTTTCACAAATGAATAATACATGAATTCTAACCTAGTGAGTAATTTATTTCATCCATGTAATACATGAATTCTAACCTAGTAAGTAATATTTCTTTCTCTTCCACTCACAACCATTTAAAACTATATCATATAACTTAAAAATTATACTCCCGTGTTTTTAAAGGACGGAGATCCGAATGCTTTAAGCAATTTATAACAGAAATAATCAAATAAACATATAATTACAAATCTTTATTTCCAGGTTAAAATCAGTTAAGTCCATACCAAACAGTTTACATAAACTTATATACCATGTAACAAATGTTGTCCATTAGTGTGAAGTTAGTAATATTTGATTTGTAAGCATGTCGGAAACCCACACGCAATCTCTGTCATCCACCCCAGCCAACAACAAACTACACGCATTCTCCATACCCCCTACCCCTTCATATTCTTCCTTAACCTTCCTTTATTCCTCTACCTTCTTGAATCTCTTCTTCCTCTACACACATTTGTAAGTCTCTCTCTCTCTCTCTCTCTATATATATATATATATATATATATATATATATATATATCTATCTTATATTATCATCTTGTATCTATATGTGTATGTATATGTGTAGAGTGTAGACACTTGTATTGTTTGTAGATTCTTTGTATCATTCTTGACCATCATTCATATGTTTAGACATTCTACAGTCTACATACACATATATGATGGTGCATATACATGTATGAATATGTTTTGTTTCTTCTTGTTTATACATGGGTTTTTTTTAAAGGAAGATAATATTTGTGGGTTTTTTAACCTCGTTTGTTCTTGTAGAAAGTTCAAGTCTTTGTTGATCGTGTCGAGATGATGGATTGTAGTTGTTTTACGTTTGAACGTAACTCGTACATTTATTTTATGTTAGAACATGATTTGTTTACCCTTGTATCTTGTTTTTTTAGGGCTGGTGTTGAGGATTCAGAGACGTGGTAAAAAAAATTGGCCTCAAACGAAAAAATTATTATAAGTTTTAAATTATGTGTGATACACGAATTAAATTGGTTAACCCAAATCATATTTTGGTAAAATGGCTTAACTTAAAGTGTGTAACGGGTGAATTCTATAAATGACATTTAATACACATAATATATAAATAGCTTAGCTAAAGTGTTGTTTTAACACACACAAATCATATTTTGGTAAAATAGCTTAATTTCGAGTGCTGTTTTTGCGAACAAGTCAAACGGGTTGTGAACTCAAACCGGGTTGACACATTACAAATGAGTTATAATCAAGTAGACAACTTAACATTTTTAACTCGTGTTGTAGTCAAGTACTAAACTTGTTATAACTAAACGACGCATCTAACTTTTAAATTATATATTTTAGTCTTTTATTTATAGTTATAATCGGATTGATGTGTTTTAATTTTGGTATAGGTTAAAGATATCAACTTAGAACAAAAAAATGTTTATTGAAAATGTTATCTAAACATTTACTATTTTCGTGTGTTGAGTACATTCCCAATGTCACATAGTGTCACATTTGCCATCATGATTACACATATGACGCACACAAATCGCATGTGATTCTGCATACATATACAATTATGCTTTCTGTTTGTTTTGTTTCTTTCTCTCATGTGATCATTTTTTAATATATGTTTATTCAATTATAAGATGATAAGAATGCATGCATCTTTTTTTTGAACGGCATGAACGTATCTAAAATGTGTTAAGTATAAGTTCAAATGGTTACGTATAACTATAAGTATTGTTGACTTGAATATGATAGAAAAACTCTCCGTAGGTAATCTAATTTCGTTATCGCTTTGCAATGATGGTTATTTGTGATCGGTTTGCAACAAAATTATGTTAATATTATTATATGTTTTAGTTTTAATTAATTATTTGTTATAGTTTCACCAACATTTGTGACTAATGGTCACAAGTGTTGTTGCTACCGCTTTGCGGCAATATTAGCTTTGTTTATTAAATTTACGACCATTTAGATTCTTTTGTAAATCGAATTTTCGACAGAATATTTAGTTGTATATATCTAGCTTTCTAATCGTGGATCTTTAACTCAAATGGGCAAGTAATTTTTCTTTGCTCTTCTTTGGAAACTCCGTATGTTATTTTACAAAATGTTAATTAGGGGATTTTAGAAAAATATAACATTAATAAACAACTTTTAAGGCTTTTCAATTGTGAATTAAATATGAACTTAAACCAAAATGTTGAGTTGTCTAATCTTGATTGGGTATTAAACATCGAAATTTATTACAGAGGAAGAACGGAGGGCTGCGATCTTTGCACGTGTCCCAATAATCTTCTCCATTGCTTGATCAAGAGGAAGATGTAAGGAGGACAAATATGGAATTTCAAATATTTTGTGAACTGATTACTTGTTAATCAATGGGTTTCTCAGCACTTCTTCATATAGGAAATGACACTTTTGTCCTTCATTAGATGAACCACAAAAGAAACAACTCATCAAAGGGGGAGAGATTGGTTACCAATGATTGATTTGACTTCTTTTATATAATATAATAGTAATAGTAATATATAATATAATAATAGTAATACATTGACATCATTTTGTTTTCTTATATGGTTTGGTTGGTTTTCACTCTTTTAATTCTGAATGGTTCAGTATTTAATGGTTTATATTGTTTGTTTCGTGAGAACATGTCTGAATGGTTAAGAGATTTATCTTTGAATGGTTAAATATTATACTGATGCTGAATGGTTAAGAGGTTTAATGCTGAATGGTTAAACATATTATCTAAACTAGTTAGATATTTGTCTTTGCAAAGTTAAATTATATACTAGCTTTTAATGATTTAGCACTTAATGATTCAGATTTTTTATTGGTTCAGCGTTTAATCATTCAGAAGTTGTTAAACAACCTTTTAGTCATTCTATTCGATAATTGGAATTCATAATGGTTTCCTTAATAATTTGAAGTTATAAACTCTTAATTTCTTAAAGGTAAGTTTGCATACCAAGATACACTTATAGATAGTTTAAAGGTTTTATCAATTACTTGTACACAAACAAATTATTCTATTTACTTAAAGTTTCAATTTCAGTAAAAACCATTAGAGTTTATTATTATGTTCTATTGGGTTATATGTCCGTATTACACAAGTTAAGTCAATATACGGGTTCATAGTTTGTGTAATAACAAAAAATACTTGTCAAATTGTCAAATAAAAAAAACATAGTAACTAAAAATAATATTAACAAATGTAAACCAACAAATATTATATTTATATATACCATTTGGTTTCTAGCAAGTAAAAGTAAAAACAAATATAAACCTTAACATATATTATTTTTATACCCTTTGGTTTGTAATCGTCACGGCAAAACAAATCTCACAATAATAAAAATATTAAATATGTTCAAATAAAACATACTCGAGTTTTAAGAAGCTTATTTTGACAAACACTATTCCAATCGTGGAGTAATAATACTCTTACAAATAGTTTTTACTAACTACTTGAGGCAACGTAACTTGAGGATTAATGTAAAATTATTAACAATTAATAGTTATGCCGAACAATCAAAATTACATTAATTTTCCAGAAGCAAAACTAAGAAGTTGTACATGTTAAGATGTGATACATATACACTAACTAATATACATTTTATCAATATTCTATGAAGTTTTTGGTCATATGTTAACTAATATTTTCAATATTAATAAGATATTAGAATATTTATAATGTTTTCTGTATATTATCCGGTATCATACTTATAGAACAATGAATAAGAGAACACATTAGTTATAATAAACTGCTTGATATCCGGTATGTATTTTACTTACTCTTAAAACATTCGTAAGTTATTGTGGATAAACTTAAGTTTTATTTTTAATAGCTAAAAATTGAGTTGATTAATAGGCATTTAATGAATTAAAACTCAGAGAAAAAATATAAACCAATTATTAGTAATAAATCATCTATAACTGGAACTAATGTTAACTAAATAGCTGTTTAGACACGAATTTGTGAATCAAAGTCGTATGAATTATATATGTTGGACGTGGATGGCAACACAAGCAATGCAACTCGTGATGTGATTAATGATAGATTTGGTAGTAGTATCATTTTCTAGGCAATCACTGTTTTTATACATTGAAATGACTTCAAAAATCTTTTTATGATGTAACTTATATTTTGATGTACCATCATAATAATGATTGCATGTCAAAATTTAGATCGTTGTTTTGAAATAAAAATTAAAGGTTAAATAAAAGTAAAAATATTACAAAATAGAAATCAAATAAAATGTTTCAATTACATGACTTATGCATATTCGCTTAAATTAAATCAGTATATCATTTAATTATTTTGAGTCATTAGTATAAATGGAGAAGAATATGCGAAGATCGAAAATTTCAAACATATAGAATTATATTTAAAAAATAACAAAAAAGTAATTATTTTAAAAAATTAAGAAAAATACCTAAAATCCATATCACAACACCACACCGGCAAAAATATATGTTCTAATTAAAACAAAAAAGAAAAACACGCTAAAAACAATTTAAAACCTTTATTTAAAAAAACATGAAAACTGGGTGATTTAATTGAAACGATTTTTAAAGAGCTAATTACACGATTGGTCCCTCTAATTTGTTAATATTATAATATCGATTCCAACTTTTGAGAAATTATAGGTTTGGTGCCAATTATTTACCAAACCATAATAGGATTGATCCCTAGTACCGATCTCATCCCTGATTTCGAGTGTCTCAATATACGGAGCATAATTGATGGGATGAAAAGGAACAGCATATTTGCGTATTAAATAATTTCTTACAAGTCGGGCTGCATATTGATGTAGGACGGTTCCGGTTAAGAGTCTATCAAGTTTACTGATTTGATATCAATATTAGTTGGTTTTTAATGGGACCCTACCAAAAACTGATAAAATTATAAAAACTAAACCATGAAGGATATTTTACGAGGTCAGTTATGCTACTGCTAATCGTAATGTTCTCATTTTAAATATGAAATCCTTAAGGTTGATTGTGGTAGTAAAGGAGGTCACTTATACCTCTTTCTTATAGCTAAAACATATAGCAAAATCATCCCAAATGATGATTTTTTCCTTTTAATTAAAGCTTTTCATTGTGAGAATTGGTGTATTAGAGTTCTGGTCCTAGCGTATTGTTGGTGACCAGTTTGTTTCCTAATTATAGTCGCTATTAAAAAAAAAAGATAATTAATGGTAAGAGTAATAACAAAATACAAAGAGTGTTATGAGATAGATTATTATTAATATTGTAAAGGAGTAATTTTGGTGCTATTGAAATCGTTTTGAAACAACACAAAATTTGTGTCTAAGAAAATTATAAATATCTAGCATGTTAAATAGGATTACAACACGGCATATAGTCAAATGTTATAAGTATATTCGTTTTTCAATTTACATGTTCTCTTTTTACACTATTTCTCTTCTCCTGAACTCGACTTGGTAAAGATAAAACATAACAAAAAGCCTAAAAGCAAACACAACAGAGAAAAAATTAATGCAAACTTGTTTATACATCTAATGGCATTTAAAACAAAGTATAATTACACCTATGTATAAAAGGAAAAACTATCTTCTTGATTTTTGAAAGTTAAATAGGTTCATTTTTTCTCCGCTCTGGGCCATTTTTAAAACTTCCATCAGGCCCCGGTTTGTGGTTCGCGTTACCATTTTCTATCCGGGCATAGCAGATGGCGTCAGCGTACATGAATCGAGTTGGACCCTGCATTCCAACTTGTTGTTCAGGATGCATTAGATCATGGCGCATCATCCAGTGTGGAGCAACACTGCTAGCTAGAGTCTAGACAGATGTTATACTAGCACCTTAGAAGCATATGCTCCAGATTTTCTAGTGTCTATTTTACTTCTGTTGAACAAAGAAATCTGGTAGCCAAATGGGCATAAGATGACTGTACAAACTCTTGGATTACAAGCTTTTTTCGGATATTTTAATGTCCAACTTACCCAACATTTTCTATAGACGATGTTGTAGGGCTCCCTATAAATGGTGTCTCCTATTACATTAAACGATATCATCGTTCATTCTAACAAAAATTTAAAGGTTTTTTTATCAAAACAAACAAGCAATAAAATCACGCATCACAAATTCACAATATGCCATGACTAACACAATAGTTTATACACAGCGGAGGTGAAAAAATGGACGGGTTGTGTCACGGACCAAATTTTCAAAACTAGTCTACATCAAAATAGAAAATTATGTTCCATCTAATAGGTTGGGTTGACCTGAAATGCTGCAACACCTTCGGTCCACATATTTGATTTTTTCAAGAAATAAGTAGCTTGTTACATATGGTTGCAAAAATTATACAATTGCAATATTAATCTAACTTTTATGGTTAGTGGCGGCTCTAGTTTTTTTAATAAGTGGGGGTCAAAAATAGGTCACATCATAACGGATATGTTGGGCCAAAAATTATACAATTGCAATATTAATCTAACTTTTATGGTTAGTGGCGGCTCTAGTTTTTTCAATCAGTGGGGGTCAAAAATAGGTCCCATCATAACGGATCAGCTCAGAAAATGTCGGGCCAAAAATTTTACATTAATTTTTAACAAACCCTTGGATTGTAACACACTTTATCCAAAGTTATATTAGTATAAACTAGATTATCATTATTTAGTAAAAGAGTAATCAATTGTGCCTAACATGGATCAAAGTAATTTAATTAGTATCACTATTAGAAAATGAAACTAATACAACCCTAATAAAATGTTACATTAGACCTTAAAAAAGTTATATTAAATCTAATGCAACCTTTTATGGAGAGTTGCATTAGAAGCAGTTGTGTCACACGGAAACACGGGGATGTAACGAGACAAGAATCGTCATAACACATGGTAAGCCAATAGAGATGCAATATAATAAATGATAACAAGCGTGTCATGACGACACCCGACAACAAGGGGACTTGTGTCGTGTTTAGTCAATATTCACGACAACATAGCCATAAGCATACACAAGCTAATGATCACACAAACATGGATATCAACATTGTAATGTATTTC
>BJCM01069986.1:0-11547 GCA_018326385.1 Flaveria bidentis
TCGATGGAATGATCGATTTTAAGATATGTGTCATCAATTGAAAATGAAATGAATAAATGATTGATCGAGTTCATAAAAAGTAAAAACAGTTAGTGTCGAATAAAATACTAGAATATAAAATATGGATTATCAATTATGACGATATGGTATTCGGGTTATTCGGGTCAACCCAAATTGCCAAAACACAACCCAAAGACCGACTTAAATAAGAATTTCGGGTTCGGGTTTGATGTGTATTCGGGTTCGGTTTGTTCGGATTATGCCTTAATCGGGTTTGAGTAGAGTTTAATAGGGTTAGAAATTCAGGTTCTAAGTGAAAATAACACCCTAATTACATCTACCTTTATAAAAGATATTCCTAACATATGTTTTTGGTAAGTACATCCAAATTCCCCTTCACTCAGATTATTTAACTTAATGCCACGTGTATATCTCACAATCCAATGACATGATTCCACGTGTATAATATTGCTTCCCGCCTTTCGCCTCATATCATTCTCTTATAATTTCAGTTGCAAACTGAATAAAGATAACAAACTTCATTTCACATAACAGATTTTCAGTCATCATGATACCAATTTGATCATTTCTCCTTCATAATTCTTGAAATCAATAAACTGCTACATTCATCCGCCATCATCAACAGGTAATCAATCTCATTTCATGATCTTTTAGTTCCAAATTCATCTAAATTCTGATGAAATTTGTGTATTTGGTTAGAGTGTGCGATCAACTTGTGTTTTTGCAGTTGGCTGAACCTGTATGATTGATTCGATGCATTATTCAATTCAATGTAGTGTAATCTTACACAAGATGATTCAATTCTATGTGATTTTAGTGTTGTTTGATTAAATTTAGATAAATTTCCCTTGAATTCTCTCATATCTGCTCTGTTCTTGCTGTCTTTGTGGTTTTAGTGCTTGACGTTCTTTTAGGGTTCATAAATTCGTAATGATAATCTATAGCTTCTTTCAATCTGCTTCAATTTAAGTTTGTATGTTGTTTATTAAGATGTTTGTGTAGAATTTGATCCACTACGATTAGTTCTCAACACCAAAGTTGTTTGTGTTTTTAATTTAATTTGGCACATTCTGCAGGTGTTAAATTCATCTTTTAGTTCAGCTTCTTGAGTTCCAATCTGATCATTTTAATGGGAGTTAAAATTCTTTAACAAATTTCAGTTTCTTAGGTTTCAATTCATTTAGGCTCTTTCTGGTAAATGTTTACTGTTATTCAAATTGATCTTGTTTTGTTATTCAAGTTTTGATTTGATCCCCTCATTCTTGTTTGACTGATCTTTCTATAAAGTCGTCTACAACTTAACTGATTTGATGAATTGTACAGTTTAGATTATGTTTTGTTTTTTTCTTCTTCTTCTTATGATACTGCAAAATGATTTTGTTTTCAGGTTCAAGATTCTGTGAAGTGAAATGGAGTTCTAAATTCTAATAGAGATTTCAGTTTCTCAGGTTTCAACTCTTCGAGACTCTTTCTGGTAAAATTTTTAATTCAATAAGATTACTCTCCTTTTGTTAATCAAGTTTTGATCCCCTCGTTTAATTCTTCTTTGAGTGATCTGTCTACAACTTGATTGATTTAGTTGTACATTAGTTATATTCAGATTATTAATCCTGCAACTACTGTTGATTTAGATTATGGTCTTGATTTAGATTAATAATTTGGATTTCAGTTTCTTAGGTCTTAATTCTTGTAGACTATTTCTGGTAATTTTCTTAATGATAATTCTGTATACAACTTAACAGCTTTAATTGCCCATCAATTAAATTTAGATTATAATCCTGCAGCTTTTTGTTCTCTTCTTCTTCTTCTTCTTATGATCTGCAAAATCGTTTTGTTTCCGGTTCAAGATTTTGTGAAGTGAAATGGAGCCCCAACCAAACAATGGGAATGAGGATAGTGTAACACTGCCAAGTGTGGATAACATAACACAGAAGGCCAAAGGAATAGTAATTGATGAAGCTAAAAAGCCAAAACGCGACACTGGCACTGAGATTGCTGCTAATTCCAAAGGAAAAGCGATTGCTGAGCCTAAAAGCAAGAAAGTAACTATTGTTAAGAGCTGTTATTCTCTGAGATCAGGACCAAAAGGGATGGATATAGATGTTAAAACAACAATGGCATCGCTTGGTGCAAAACACAACGGTGAGGAACTAAAAAGAGACAGTCCAGGAACATCCAAATTAACCGGGAAGAGAGGACCTAGTGGTGATATTGATAAAAATGGAACTGGAACACGCACAACTCGATCAGCTAGTAAAAAGAGCAAGGTAAAGTAGAACTCTCTTTGCGCGTGTCATCGCCCAAATGTTGCTGTTTCTTTTGCTTTTAGATCTAAATCATGTTGTTGAATACAAGTTTGAGACACATTTGGTCTTAAATTCATGTTTACTGTAAGTGCCTATTCAACTATGCTTCATCAAGACTTTGGTTAATAAAATGTGGTTTCTTTTTGTTTTTGATGATGATATAGAGGTATATATGAAGCTTTCATAAGCTCAAATAGATTGGATATTAGTTTGTTTAATGTTTTTTATTGCCTTTTGTATTTCGCAAACAGGTCATTAAAAATAGTTACAGTTATTCTAGATTTTAAAAGGTGAAAACAATAAACAAGTGATAAAAAGAAGGATAAATTCATGTATTCTAATTTGCATTTGAAAGAAAGCACGCAAAAACATGAGCAAGCTAATGGGTTGTTTAAAATTCAAGTATCGGTTAGAAGGTGATGACCGAGTAAATGGTTGTTCCAAAACTGATTGGGTAACGGGAAAAATATGCATGGGTTAGTAGTGTCGTACCGTGTCAAACGCGAAAGGGTGAGAATCAAACATGCTGACCGGCCAAAATGTCTGACCGAGGTAGTGAGTTAGACATTTTGACCGGGTCCAAAGCTAATCAAACTGCCCCTAAAAAGGTTAAGAAGATGAGAAACACTCAAACAAGCAATCACTTCAGGTTTTAAATTTGGTTACTTAGTTGCAAGACCTAATTGCTGATAGCAATGTTTAATTGGCTACATAGACATATGTTATCTTGATCCCACCATTGATCTGTAAAAGAATCCATGCACTTACACATCAACCTTTTGATACTTGACTAAACTAACTGGGTGAAATTGGGTGGCGAGTGGGTGTCGTACTATAAATCGTCTACCAAATTAATCACACAAGAATGAGTACAACCTCTTAACTCGATGTTTTATAAGTATTCAAAAAGTTACACAACGTCACAACATAACTTAAATTGTCTAATTACCTAACTTTAGATACAAACTGTAGCAAACCACACCAACGTAACATCTACTTCACATCTAAAGTTTCTCTATGATGGAAGCACACTCAAGAAATAAACAATGGCTCATTTTAATTAACACATCCAAACAATAACACAATACTATATAGTATATGTACGAACCCAGTCACAATGCATAAATGTTCCAAGTGTCAAACAAGAATACAACACATAAAACAAACCGTCACTATGAAATTAAAATAAAACACCCTACTCAATCATGATAACTAAGTAAAATTAGCTAGCCATGAAAAATAAACAAAAAAAATCATCGGTCGGTGAACATAGGGTTGTTCAAATATCTCGGCGTTCGAAACTCGCTCGAACTCATTTGGAAAAAGTTCAGATTTTTGCTCGTTGGAATTTTGGCTCAGTTGTAAACGAACTGAGTGGCTCGGTTCGGTTTGAAAACGAACCGAGCACGAGCAAAGGTACGCTCACTTGTCGCTCGCGCGGTTTCGCTCGAATAATTTTTTAAATTGAGTTTTTCTATATTATATATATTTGTTAATCTATTTAGTTATTTACCACTATTTTAATTATTTAGTCAAAAAATTCAACAACCCTAAATGTAAAGCTTTAATTATCTAATCAAATCATCATTTCACATTTCAAAATCATTTCACCATTTCACCCATCACCACTTTCCAGCCGTCCCCCGTATCCCCCACCTCCCTACCGGTTGCTGAGGCGCTGACCTCCGGCACTCAGACAAGTAACCCACGACCTCCAACACTCTGAAATGCGACCCCGACCTTCGACAGTCCGACCTGCAATAGTCTGATCGTCCATCACCTTCGACAATCAGACTCTGAAGTCCGTAGTCCGACCTTGTTCGAATCATGACATTGTTCAGTTGTTCCTAATTGCGATATCTTGAGGATAGATTTTTTTTTTATAATTTGGTTCGTAAATAACATTTGCACAAACATTGATGAAGATACTATGGTTGAAACTTGAAAGTTGAAACTTTTAAATGAATTATTAGTTTTGCTTTAAATTATAACACGAAACCAAACAAAACCGAGCGAAAGCGAACGCTCAGTTTAAAACTGAACCGAGTTCGAGCATGAAGTTTGCGCTCAAATTTGTAAATTCGAACCGAACCGAGTTCGAGCGAAGCTGCGTTCAATTCGGTTCGGTTCGTGAAACGGCTAGGTGAACAGCAGTAAGCAGCCCACTTAACTCAATTTAGCCCAAGGCCCATCTACAATTAGTTAACAATTAACATGATAGCTCGACTAATTTCCTTTTGCTTTTACATTTATCCAAGATGAATCCCCTTTACCCATAAAATAGTTTAGATTAAAAGACAACAAATTTTAATCCAAATAATGTATATTTGAATAATCAAACTTTCAGAACGATCTTTTTGTGTATTTCATACTTCGTCTCGTGTATAAATTGATCGCATTTGTATCCCTTATAACAATTTTACTTGTTTTCTAGTAACCTACCGTATACATAAACAAATAATAATAATGATATTTATAATAACATGGGTACATTTATAACATAATTTATAACTAATGAGAAATGTTACGCTATAAAGTGTTTTTTTCGTTCGAAACGTTCGAAGTTATCAAATAAGATTGAACGTTATGGGTGGAATTATAACGCAAGTTGTAAGAACTAATCACACAGAGTTGGAATTATTATGCAAATGTGGTCTTATTATGCAAGAAGGTACCTTGCGCGATAATTCCATCTCTACGTGATAATACCACGTGAGTGTAATCCATTTTGCGTAATTATTACTTGTTCTTGCGTGATTATTAGTTGTTATTATGTGATAATTCCACCCCAACTTTGTACGCTTCGCACGAAAAATACAATTTATATAGTAACCGTCTCTATAACTAATAGCACACCGATTTTCTTGATAATATTTATGTTTACAAAAAACTTTTAATAATTAAAAGATGTAACATTCTGTTTTTGGGTATGACTTTGTAAATTATCTAATTTATGTGAAGTAGTTATTTACTATGCTTATTTATTACTAGAAATTAAGCCCGGACGATGTGGCATGTTTGCGAACTACATTACTGCGTTGCGACATTGATATCAATGTGGTTAAGTATATATAGAAACATATGAAATTGTAACAACTCGGTAGTGGAGATCGAACACATGTAGAAAATAGTTATATAGTAATACCAATGTTTTCGGTATCGATTTCATTATTAACGGTATCAAAATATTACCATCAGTCGATATAACTTATGATACCAAAAAATTACCCTGTTTTGAATAAAACTCCTTTTTTTAAACAAAGTTAATACCAGGACGTCAAGAAAAAAAAGAAGGGCCACAAAAATAATTAATAAAAAGTTAAAGAATAAAACTTATTAAGTAAAAACCAATTTAGTACAAATTTAATAGGTTAAAAACGTATCTTATACATAT
This sequence comes from Flaveria bidentis, assembly GCA_018326385.1. Classification (NCBI taxonomy): domain Eukaryota; kingdom Viridiplantae; phylum Streptophyta; class Magnoliopsida; order Asterales; family Asteraceae; genus Flaveria; species Flaveria bidentis. Next base: position 5,722 of record BJCM01069986.1, read on the forward strand.
TAGAAGGAGTAAATTAAAATTTTAGGATCAATTTGAAATATGATCACTGACCTTTGAAATTAAGTATCTGTTAAATTAAGAGAAAGTTAAGAGTTTAAAAAATCATTAGTTAATAATGAATGACAATGTTAAGTTTGTGTGGTCATATGTATTAGTTAGACACTTGGAAGGGCATTTATGCTATTCTAAGAAACATTAATTAAGATGGTCAAAGAAGAGAAAGACCTTGGTCACTTAAGTTGGTCAAGAAAACTTTTAATCCATCATATTGGTGGTGAAAAATCAAGATTCTAGACTATAATCAACAACCACATTCAAAAAACAAACCTAGTAAGTGAGACTCTAACCTAAAAACCTTATTTTATTGGGGGCGGAACTATGGTTACGGGAACGGTGTCAAGTGACCCTGTTGATTTTTGAGCCGGTAGTGTATCGTATAATACCAAAAAATTAAGTAAACCTATATTTTTTCAGAAGATAAATCCATATATATTATCAACTTCAAAAAATAACAACTAATTCTTTTTAGCTCATTTTTAACCCGCGTACTCACAAGTTTATCTTATACCTTAGGTCTCAAGTTCGACCCTTACAACAGTTTGTTTTTAAAATACCTTTTTAATAAGTAAAATTATTCTTTTACCCTTATATATAACCATTTTAAATCCTAACTCACTACCCTCCCCACCCATCATTGATTTATTTTATGAATAAAATAGCTGAATAATATAACAAGGTTGACACTTTCTAAAATCTAAGATTTAGTTTAGGAATAATATAACAGAAGATGTTTTATTTATCTTTTCTTATTATAGAGATTTGCAATTTGCCTTATTGCTTTGGATAAATATAATATCTAGTATGATACCCTTCCTATTTATTAGCCCTGTTTAAAACTAGAAGAATATGAGATTTGTGGATTATTGAGTGTTAGGCTAGATGAAAAAAACAAGAAGAATGTGGGATCTGCGGAAGAAAGAAACCAAGTAAATGTGTAAAATTGAAAGAAAAGAAAAAAAAATATCTTTTTATTACAAACTTTATATGAAATAAACCTTGAAACTGTTAATGAAATATTATATATGAGTGTAGCACACGCACGACCAACAAAAAATTAATGTATTAAATTGAAATTGCCTTGGATATAAATTGACCCGACCCGAAAAATCTTATAATTTGATAGATATCCAAACACCAAAACTTGATGATCCCATTGAAAAATTTTTTGGTTCCGTCACTGTACTTTATGATGTTTTTGAAGTAGAGAAGATATTACGAGTGTTATTTCATAATTTCTTATTAATTTTAGATTAGACATAACAAAGGATATTGTTGTCAATAAAGATGTAAATAGGATTAATATGAAGTTGTTCTAAGTATCAAGAGATTACTTGAACACTTCTAATACAATGTTTAAAGTATTTTGTAGTATAAACTTTGATGTGTTAAAAGGGAATTTGCAAGTCAAAACTATTGCGATGCAACAACCAGGTCCAAAACAGAAGCCAAGCCAAAGATCCTACGTGGTTTGGTGGGTGACTTTGTATGTGAGCCGCATCTTGGAAACGGATTAGTTATTGTTGGGGGTTCGATTGGGATGCAGTTGAAAAAGGATGCGATTGAAGAAGAATGCAGTTGGTGAATCTGAGCCGCAACTAGAAGAAGAATGAAGCTAAAAGATGTTTTAGCGGTATCTTGTGGGTGAAGTTTGTTTAAAATTCTAAGTCTTTGAATCGAAACCTACTTAGATTAACATAGTTATTTGTTTTTAAGTTACGACTTGCTTGTGTCACAATATAGGGGAATAGTAGAAATACGTATTTTATGGCCTTTGTAATGTGTATCATTGTATATTTTAATGTTTTTATCAATAAAAGAATCTAATTAGTCATGTATCTTTGTTTAGTTTAGTCTTCAGCTATGGCTAAAAGTGAGTCGCATATGTGCTCTAGCTGCGGTCTAGTCGCATTCGTGCTTCGGTTGGATCGAGGTTAGCCGCATCTTAGATTCTCACTTATCAAATTCAACAAAAACATCAAAAATAAGGCCGAACACCTAAGGTGGATATAGAATATTGATCTGGTTGTTGAGACTCGATAAAAAATAAGTTAATTTATCTGTCTTAGCTACCTTTATTGTATAAGGGTAAGTAAGGTCTTCTCTACAGCGAATATGTGGAAAGTGTTTAACGAATACGATGATTAGCTAAAAGATTCAAACTTTATAATTAAAAATTGAAACTTGGAGTGGATTAATGAACACAATTGCATAAAGCAACAAACTTTATAACAAAATAAATTGAATAACAAAAAGCAATCACTTCTGGGTTTCCAATTCTGCAAGATCAACAATTGGTACTTTTAAATTAGGGTTTGTAAGAAAAAATACTTCAAGATCTTAACTTTTGATTAAAGTGATAACAAAGGAACAATCTTTTAAGACTCGTTCATTCACAATGTTACCAATTTACTTATATCACGTTGTCTACTTTTCTTAATGAGTTCAAGATGCAAGGAAACCGAAAAACTGATAATCAAGCAAACAACTTCATTTATAAGCAAATCATTTAAATCAATCAAAACATAATGTTGCATTCAATAGATCAATGTTTTATAAAAAAACCTAATCAATCATACCAATCGTCTCACTTTACAAAAATCGTACTTCCGAAATCCATAAAGAGAACCTAGCTACGCATCATCTTCATTCAACCTTTAATTTTCAATCTTGATTTGATGATGATAAATGATTATATGGATGATATTGAGGAGCTTAGAAGCACCCAAAGTCTCTTTGAAATCACCTAAATTCGGCTGGAAAAAGTTTTTTCTTCGAAACCCTAATGATTAGGGTTATATAGGATTTAAAATTTGAAATAATCCTCTAAATATCACGTTAGACCATAAATTACGGCCTATAGGCCGTAGGTTACGGCATACCCTCAACCAGACGGCCAAACCTTCTGCTTTACGGGGTTCACAGACGGACTCATCACAGGGTCGTAAATTACGGTCATAGGCCGTAGCTTACGGCCTTCCTGCACTTTTTTCACAATATTTTCACATGTAACTTTTTACGAGCTTTCCGTTGATAGGCCGTGGGCCCCATAACTCTTTTCCTAGCCCAACTTATGCTCGTTTTAAGTTACCGTGGTCTTGAACCTTTGGTTTTTGCATTTCTTCACTTCTCGGGCTCTGATTTCCATCCCGCTTCATCCATACTCTTCACATTTCACCAAGCTTAGTTCTGGTTTCCCGTTTTGCATCTTTTCATCCAAAATAAGCTTCATTTAACTCCAATCACCTATAATCCAAAACACAAAAAAACTTAAACTTGTTCCACCATAATCATGATATAAAATCAAGCATCTAGATAAATTAAACACCAGATTATTGACACGTGATCACATCCCCACACTTAACCTTTTATTTGTCCTCAAACAAACTTATTTGCACACTTCTCCCTAATTAAGCACACATGCCACATTATCACTACCTTGAACAAGTAAGATCCCAATACATGTTTTATTTTTTAACTTTATGATGTAATATTCATAACATAATCATTCAATACTATTTGTATTTGAAATCTTTGGTTGGCATATACTCACCTTTTGTTTCAAACATTCATGCATTCACATTCCTTACAATAAACACTCTCGGTTTATTTTGTGAACTAGTGATGATATACTAGTGTTTATGGAGCTCTCAAACCACGAATGCACATACTAATCATAAGTTCGTATATTAATCAAATCGTCATCAATTGACACAATATAATACAAAAATCAAGAGGTCTTTTTTGGGTGGTAATATTAGGCTAGGGTTTAATGTGGGATTGAAAGGGATTTTAGAGTGGCTAAAGGAGAATGAAATCCAACTTAAACATAATAGACATCTTATTTGTCAATGTAACTCTTCTAATTGCACTTCTTGTAACAACCACTCATACTATTTTTGTTGTTGCATAATTTGGTAATTTTGACCTCATATTTAGCTTTTTCTTTTTTTGACTAAATCAATTAACTTTACTAATTATTGGACTGCTATTGAGGTGACTCTTCTATGTTATGGATTGGACTTCATCCCCTAAAGTTTTAGAAAAAGGCTAACGCTTGTGGGTTTATTGTTTTGGCTTGAAACGACAAGTTAGGGCTCAACATGATATCTATAAGGAGATTTTGTTGGTATGGAATTGAAAAGAAGGGTTTAAACAAATGGTTCAATCCTAATGCCTCTATCATATTTATGCATACATTGGTCTATGATCTTGATATGTATCAATTACACGAGTTCTAACTCGGATGCACATTGTAGATTCCCTCTTTATGCAAAGAAGTAAGGTAACTCATAGTATACTATGAGTTTCTTAATTAGGCTCAAATATCACAGAAATGATGGAAAGTGGTAATAAAATATGTAGCATGTATGTTCTCTACAATTGGTTTGTTACACTACCTAGGAGTTCACCTACTTTTATGAAGATTCATGATTAGGGTGCATTAATTAATTTTGAAAACAAACATGCTAAGGGATCCATAAGTGCACAAATAGTGACAATTAACCATGTATGCAAAATTTTGAGTTTCATGTACACTTAAGTTTACTTAGAAGATTTTTCAAAGTTACTCAATTTTTCAAAAAGGTTTCTTTCAATTCTCCCCCTTATCCCCACACTTGGGATATATTATCCCCAATGTATGGTTTTAAATATTAATAACCATGATGATAATGAATAACTAGATAAGGAAGGAGTACATAGACCTACTCATTAGTGAGAATTTTCGGTAAGGGACTTGCTCCTCCCCACACTTGAGTGCTTGCGTCTTGTGTATGATTGAACTAGCTAAAAAAACAAAACAAAGGACACAAAAACTAATAAAATAAGTAGAACTCACTTTCGTAGGAATCACGGTTGCATTTAGCTTATGCAACAAGCCTTTAAACCCTTCGGTAGACCCGAGTGGACGAGTTGTATTAAATTAGGGTTTGTAATAAAATAATACTTCAAGATCAACAATTGGTACTTTTAAATTAGGGTTTGTAATAAAACAATACTTCAAGATCTTAATTTTTAATTAAAGTGATAACAAAGGAACAATCTTTTAAGACTTGTTCATTCACAATGTTACCAATTTACTTATATCACGTTGTCTACTTTTCTTAATAAGTTCATGATTCAAGGAAACCGAAAAATTGATAATCAAGCAAACAACTTTATTTATAAGCAAATCGTTTAAATCGATCAAAACATAATGTTGCATTCAATAGATCAGTGTTTTATACAAAAACCTAATCAATCATGTGACATCCGTCACCTCAAGGTCCGTCAATTAACGTGGCTTCCATTAACTTTTCTTTGATCTTTCATTCCTCATCCTTATAAACTATTCGTGTGGATATTATACTTGCTTTATCATCTTTATGCTTGTGCTATCGTTGAAACGTATGCTATGCTTAAAACTTTTACAAATTTCATCATCATTATCATTAAATATATCATTTTTATATAATATTATTGTCATTAATAAAACCATTTTTAAAATACCAATAACATTAATTACATCTTTATTATTAATATAATTGGCCTAATTAAGTCGTTTTCAACCGAAACTAATTTGGGAATTCGAGGATTTAAGTGCAGGGACTAAATGTGCCATTTTCCAAACTTGGACTGGGTATATAAACCCCTTTTTCCCAGCCCTAGCCCTCATTTACTTCATCTTCTTCTTCTTCATCCTCTTCTTCACTTTCATCTTCTTCCTTGCACCAAAACCGCCCCGTTTGGTCACGTTTTCATCGTCTAGACTTCGACTACAACCGAGTC
>BJCM01069990.1:0-10318 GCA_018326385.1 Flaveria bidentis
TATTAGTGTTTTCTAGACCTGTTTATTTCTGCATGTTAACTATCCAATCATACATTCTTATGATGTAGATTGACCACCCTACTGATGATGATGCTAACCATGGGCTTTATGAAGCAATGAGAAATGAGCTTAGGTCCGCTGTCAATGAAATAATGATAGAACTTGAACAGGTGTAAACATTTTTTCTAAATATGATACCATTAAATGTTTTGTCATATATATTATGACAACTGACATTTTCATTTAATCAATCCAGACAATGGAAAGAAAGTCTTCTGCATCATCTGTCCATGATCAATTGTATTTAAACAAATCGGATTCTACAACAAGAACAAACTATACAACAAAGTTAAAACAGGTGATAACCTGCCTGGGCTTAATTTTAAAGGATGAAATTAATTTATTTAGATTTTTCTGCCTCTAATAGTCAGGTTCAGTTTTTTAATAATTGAACCTTTTTAAAGTCTCAAGTCATGATTTTACTTTTTATAATAATATCTTGGATTTACATTTTAATGTTTATCTATTTAAAGTCAGAGAAGCGGAAACAAGATTTGTTAGCCAAGAAGGCACTAGACGAGCAACAATCTCAGGATGGGTACAAGATTGTTAGGGAGGTGGTTACCAAGTCAAAGAACAACGCTAAAGCACAAACAGTCTCATACCCCCGAAAGGTTTAGCTACATAAACTTTTGATCTGGTTTAGGTGGCTATTCGGGCCAGTTTGTTTAAACATGGCCACATGGGTCAATTTAGGTTATATTTTATTTCAAACAAACAGGTAAAACAGGTTATGTCTTAAGTGGTTTAACTAAAAAGGAAAAGGGTTGAATGGGCTTGAACTAGTTTAATAAGTCAAGCTGGTCAAACGACTGAAACATGGGTCAACTCGGGCCAGTTTGTTTAAAAAAAATTTGATTTTTATTTGTAATAATATTGCCTTTATGATCATATTTAGCACATTGTATATTTATAAATTCTGAAAAATGGTTAGAATGGGTTTGCAGTTTTGCCCAATTTGGCGCAAACCATCTTGCCTCACGCTTAAACTTATCTCTTTTGACCCGTGAGATAGCCAGCCCAATCCACGCATTTTGCCAGTCTACCATCATGATCTGTGTAATTGCCACATTAAAGTTGTAACCTTATAAAAGATGATGCTTTGAACTTTCAGAGGAGCAAAGATAGGAACAGAATGTCTGAAAGATTAAACGAAGAGGCTGAAAAATATTTTGAAGATTTTATATCAAACATTGAAGATACAGATTTTTCTTCTTTTGATGGCGAAAGAAGTGACACAAGTTCGACTTTAGTTGGAAGTGCAACCAAACAAGATAGAAATCCTGTTGAAATGGAAGGCGTTAATCTACCTTGGTTGAAATGGGAAGACAATGATCGTGTTCGTCCTACAACTCCAAAAAGAAAATTGTGGGACCCATCTCAGGTAATTGTTTATTGCCATTATTTTCCGCGTGGACAACATCATATCATATTTGAAAAAAAAAAATGAACGGCTCAATTTGACAAAACGCTTTTTCCCAACAATTTTTAATGTTCTTAAGAACAATTATAGTATCAAGCACGATCACAAAATATAACTCATTTTCAATAACTAAATTTATTGAAAAAATGATTAAAGAGCTTTTGGCTCCTTCCAAACCATTTCTTATAAAGCTATCTTGTTTTATTTTACTTGTTTTACCTGTTAGAGATGAAATATAACTTGAATTCAACCATCAATCAATAAAAACGGGTCAAGTTGGCACCTCTGAGCGCCATGTTAATCTTCCCCTTAAATTTACGATCCCATGTAGGATTTGGAGTTGATCCAAGAACATGGCAATCGGTCCAGCAGCAGCCATGGAAGTTGGAACCCTGAACATACACCTACAAATTCAACAAATATAAAAGGAAATATTTTTAAAGAAACTAGAAGCCCAAGAATCAACATGGGTAAGTATTTAGACCTCAAGAGGACTGAAGAGCTTTTATTTGATAGTTGGAGGGAGAGAAGTGTAATTAGGTCTGGTGGTCTATTGCTTTGTGGTGTAGTTGGCCCCTTTTGAAACCTTATTGCCACTTATAGTCCCTGGTTATATGCTTCGGTATTTTCGCTCCTTTACTGGCCCGATCTCATTTCTTTTGTAGCTTTTGTTTTTTATTTTATTTTCTTAATGGAAATTGCTAAAAAGCTCATTAGTAATTTTGTTTCTTTTTAACCCAGCTATTTCTTTCATCTTTAATTTATTTGAAGAACTTAGGAATATTAAATCTGATCTGGTGTCTAGACATACAAAATCTTGTGAAACATGGGCTGAAAAGTATGCGCGAAGCGGTTATGTTTATGGATCAGTTTTCAGAAAACTTAAACTGAGTTACTAGGTGAGGATCAACAACATATAGATGGTGAAATCTTCAAGGGATGACACAGTTGTAAATGTGATGCCTCTCTAGCAGTGGTGTTACCTGATGACAGGGGAGCCGGCGACGAAGCCCCGGTGAACGGGGACCATAAATATAATGGTCCTAAGGTAGCGAAATTCTTTGCCGGGTAAGTTCCGGCCCACATGAAAGGCCTAACGATCTGGGCAGTGTCTTGGAGAGAGGCTCGGTGAAATAGACATGTTTGTGAAGATGCGGGCTACCAGCACCTGGGCAGAAAGACCCTAACTTTAAGCTGGTTTCTTGTTGAAGGTCTCCTGTAAGTGTAAGCTATGGTCTTCTGGTCTTCAAGGGTATTGACGGGGCCCTTGAGGTTTTGAAACGGGTTCTCATGGTTACTGAAAAAACATATAGATGGTGAAAGGCATACTTACAACCGCAAAACTGGAGGTTGGTGGAACTGGAGATCAGGAGATCAAATTGATGATGATATTGATGCTTTGTTTAACAAATGGTGCTGACTTTGGCTTAGATGATGAAGGAGCTATAGCATCAAACTTAACTGTTGTGATTTGTGAAGATACTATACTGGATCAAATGACCACAAATGAACACTGAGGAAAGACTTCCAATGGTTGTTGAACATGATGCAGTCATGAATAATCATTCTGGGTCTTTACGACGAGGTGATTATTTAGAGAGTAATGTTAACAGCGAAGATCAGTAAAAAAAACAAAGGCTTACATCGTATCTTGGCAGTTGAAGCTCGTAAAGGTGAAAGGTATGTGAGCTAAAAACAACATAAAAATGGCTGATTTGTTATGCATTAGCAAATGGTTATTGAAAATTTTGAACAGAACGATGACTGTAAGCTTTTAGCTCGGTATGGGATCATACTGTAGGAGTTGGACATGACAAACATGCATTCATTGCGATGAAAATTACCTCATACGTTCATGTAGGATGTGGCACGTTTCGCGGTTGCCATGTAAGCATATTGTTGTAAGTAAACACAAGAATCATGTCCGTAATGATTCAAAGCTGACATGTTACATGGTTGTGGCTAAACATGTAACCATTTATCGACTGTTGCTTCTCATATTGGATTCACACGAGTGAAGTTTAATAAATTCAGATTTGTTGTTCCGCATAATTGATCTTTTTCTGCTTTAAAGAAGAGGGAGAGGCCAGTAAGGGTGTCATTTGGATTTTTTAATCGGGTTTCAGGTTATTCGGGTTGGGTTCCTCGGGTTTTTAGGTAAATGAAATCAACCCAAAGACCAAACCAAATAAACAACATTTAATCGGTTTTCGGGTTTCGATATTCGGGTTTATTTGGGCCGGGTTAATCGGTAATTGGGTTAGACTAAATCATTAAGGTTTAAATTATTTGTTATCGCAAATGTTTGTTTAAACAATATATATATGATCAAAATGCATGTATGAGATTTAACATATGTTATCAATATAAAATTTTGTTTATTATCTTGATCGGAAAGTTTTTTGCATATTTACATTCACTTTATTATGCACATTTATGTATTAAATGACATTATATATAAATTATCCTCAAACTTTATATAATAAATTTAATCACAACAATATAATATAAAGTTTGAAAAATCATATTTTCAAATTTTGTAAACGGTAGCATAATATGAATATATATATATAAATCTTGGAATTTTCTAAAAACTAATATTCAGGTTAATCAGGTTGACCCGAATCTTACAAACTCAACCCAAAAACCAAACCATTTATAGAAATCGGGTTCGGGTTGATTTTGTTCGGGTTTGATATTCGGGTTCGGGTAAAAAACACACCCCTAAGAGAGGGTTATGTGTGCGTTTACGCACACCTTATTATCATAGTAACCTAAAAATATTATGAGATTAAAGGTATATATTTTTAGATTTTCATATATCAAGAAAATGAAAAAAATAGTTATGTTATAAAAAACGTTTCTATAAAACTTCACCTATTTCAAATATGCATCTATGATCTATATTTTGATTAAATGCATATAAAATTAAACTCCTCTAAAGTTTTAAAATTATATATTTCCCTAAATCATATTTTATGCATTGAAAGTTGTGTTTTGAAAAAATGTAATTTTTTTAATAAATAAAGTGTACATATGACAGCTGACATGGCTCTGTCTGCCACGTCAGATTCCACCAAGCTATGAGGTAAAACCTCGCTATTGTTGTAACATGTTATAAAAAGGGTAAAGATAGCTTTTAACTGTGCATCTTGCAATTTTTACAAGTGCACTTCCTTTTGCTATCTGCCAAAAATGAAACTGTTGAACTTCCAATTTTCATACAAAATTTGCATCTTTTTTAACCTAACTATCAAAACTGTGATAACCAAGTTACCTTTTGAACTTTAAAAAAAAGAAAAAGAAAAAAAAATCAGTCAATCTCTCCTTCAGAATCATCGTCTTCATCTTCGTCATCATTTTTCATGTACAAACCAAGTTGCTCCAGTGGATTCCCTTTCCGACTCATATTAAAGCTCCCCAACGGATCTTGATAACAATTTGCACTGTTTTCCATATTTTGCACTGTTGCCACGCTAAACATTTCTAGATCTTCAAGAAACCGAGAATTGTCGTTTATTTCAACCATATTTTCCATCTAACAACAAGAAAAAGCAAGTATAGTGTTAAAGAGCAATTTTGATAATTTTGATAATTAAGTAACCAACTAACCATCTTGGTAAAAGTTTATATTTCTAGAATCCAACCCTTTTGTCCACCTAAACTATGAAAAAATAAGCGCCAAAGGTTTTTGTGCATAATGTAGTACATATGGTACCTTCTGTAGAGCTTGGCGGGCTGCTTTCCTCTCAAGTTCCCGTTTCCTTTTGGTTTCAGCGGCCGCTTCTAACTCTGCTTTTCGTTTTGCTTCTTCTGCAGCCTTCGATTCTGCTTGCAGTCGGGCTTTTTCTGTACAAAAACATCTATCTTAAGTTCAAATATACCCAAAGCACCAAAAATAATGTGATAATAACACAAAGATATGGGTATATAATCTAAACACTATCATCACAAACCTTCTTTTCTTCGCTTTTCTAGTGCCTCCGTCTCGAGCCTCAACCTCTCCCTATCCTGCTTCTCAACCTGAAACTCATAAACGTTATATTCAAGTGCTCAGTAATTGCAATTCCAAAAACAGGTTATATTAAATGATTTAGCTAAAGAAAAATATAGGTTGATAGTCTGCCAAAGTCTATTTTGATGTATACAACCTTCTAAAACATTTTATTCAAATGTTTAGATTACTATTTTAATGAAATTGATTTTAATCACCATTAACACATTAAGTTTGGATCATATGTCACAGGCCCACTTATACCTGTCCAGTAGTTTTCTCTTGAGCTTTGAGTATGATGTCAGCAAAACGACCTCTCAATAGAGCTGCACGGTAAAGCTTATCGGGAGACACTCGCCTCTCATTTGGAGCACATGCCCCTAGAATAATGTTTTATTATTTTTGTATTAGCACTTTTCTTCATAGAATAATGGCCGAGAAAACGCTATTTTTAAAACTTTAACACCAACCATTTCTTCATAGAATTTCATTGGCTTACCCTCTTTATATTCATCAACTTCACTAGAAACAGAGACAGACTGAGATTTCCGCTTAACTTGGCCCACCCTATTTAAAGAATCTGTAGAAAAAATGAACAACCCAAGTTGAACAAAAAATATCATCTAGCAAGATTGCTAGTAGAGGTGACAACCATAACATAAGTTCAGGTTGAAACATTTATCTTTTAATACGGGTTGAAATGGGTTGGGTCAGGTTGACCTACTGAAGCATCATGCCAACTTTTATTTTGTATATATGATGAATGCTTCATACGACTACAATAACAATATTATACTGAACCTTCATGTCAAATTTTACTTTTTATATATGAAGAATGTGTTATACTACTACAATAGCAATATTTTTACAAAAGTAAATATCCATATTTACTAGTCTATAAAGTAGTTTATTTTTTTATAAAAACAGCAATGTTCACCTTCGGCATTATGGGGAACGGCCGATGTTCGCTCCAAATTAACATCAGAGTCCAATGTGTCCTAACATGTAATAGAACAGCATAAGGATTATTTGGATGCGAATTCAGAAGTTGTAACAAAGCAAGCTTGCAGAAAATGTTGTTTATAAGTGCTTCTAGTGAAATTGTAATAGTAATATAATAAACATATTTGACATATCAAATTAAATCAAATGACCCAAAATTGAATAAATGTACGAGAAAAAAAGAAGTTTGTAAAATAGAAGTAATAGTCTTGTCAAATTAGACTAAAATGAATAAATAGATGAGTTTCTTTAGCGCTTATATACACAGTTATGTTGTCTCTATGTGAAACTAATTCTTTAATGACAGAATAATCACAAAAACAGAAGAATTAGCATACTTGAGCATTAAATTAGAAAAACACTTACAATGTAATGAGTGAAGTAGAATGACTATTACAATGCACATATTATCATGTTTACTTGGTTTGTAGGATTTGGAAGTCATGAACCACGTTTGGCACAAATATTTATATCAATTTCACGTACTTCATTTCATGAAATGTTTAGAATAATATAATTGCGCCTTACTCTTTTAAATTCTCATAAATATTGTAGTGGTCATGTCAATGTCATGTTATAATGAATTCTCAAATAAGTTATGATAAACACATACACATGCATGTATGTAAGTGTGTGTTATATATTTGTTAAATAAAATCTTAAAGATAATTATTGCATACCAACACTACCTTATTGTTGTTCACGGCTGAAATATTTGCATCATCCGATTCACTGTCTGAATCTGATTCAGTGAAAACATGAAAAGGAAAAAAGAAAAGAAAACATCCTTCAGAACTGAATCATATATCCTCAAAAATAGTAAAGTGCAAAGGCAACACTCTTGGATGAAAAACCCTTGGTGACCCATAGATATAGCAATCAAGTATTGCTATTTAAAAACCACAATAACATCAGAAATAAAGTTAAAATCTAGAAAACTGCCATTAAACATGTTGTAAATGCATGATCAAGAAGACAGGACAAACATGCAATAAGATAACAAAACTATTAAGTGATCCATCTCACAATCTGATCATAAACAGTGGAAATTTTCATAGTTTAACGACATAAAGAACACAAAGGCATGCGTAAAATAATCAGCATAAAAAGCAAGCAATTATCTATGTCATAATGATTAAAAAGAAGCTTATAAAAAGCTAAAAGTATCACAAACCACTAGATGATGATGATGATGATTCGGAATCACTACTAGAGCTACTTGAACTACTGCAATTACTGTTCTTGACAGCTGTATCTTTCTCTATCTCTACTGGTGGGAAGCTTGTTACAGGCAGATCATTTCCACCAATATCAACATCTTCTTCATTCACATCATTAACTGAAACAGACAGCAAATGAGAAGCCATCCACCAAATTAAAAAAAATTAAAAAAAAGAGCGTGTGCAGGATCTGTATTTCAGTTTTAACCAGTAATACAACCTTTGACTGTTTGCATTGATGAATTGCTGGGTCCTGACTCGTTATGAATCTGCAATATCCCGTAAAAGATTAAACAAAAACCGCTTGTGCAGTCGAAGATCGCTTTATTGAAAAGAAACTTGTACCTCAATTTCACAAGTTCCTTCTTTTTTCTGTTTATCAACCAAAAAGTCATCTAGAAGCTTCCTCAGTTTGAATAATGTTTCATCACTAAGACTATCAATATCAATCTCAATCTCATCATCCACCGTTGCATTCCCATTCAAGCTATTTTCTTTAAGAAAATCGATGATGACTTCAGGTAAATCTGCTAGTGAGGCCTCCAAATCAGAGCTCAATTTCTGCTTTTCAGCAACAGACATTACCTTCTTCACAGGTTCTTGCTTTATTTCATTTCGAAAAGCTGTGGTCTTTTTCTTTTTTAACGGAGGCATTAGAGTATCAATTTCAGGTTCAGTTTCTAAAACATTCTGTCTCATGGGAACCGATGAATCAGCAGCCAATGATAGTTTTTTCTCGATTGGTTTCCATCTAACTTCGAAAAACTTGCTCATAGTTTCCGCCATAATATGCACATCGTTTCCACGTGGATTGTAAGTCATTGCATTCGTAAAGGTCAACCTAACATCAGCTGCAAACCCCCAAGGATCCGCATACTTCCCTAAATTTAACTTTGCCTTTACCGTCCCCAAATCCATTGGGTGTTTAATAACTGTATAATAATCCGGAATCTTTAGCGCCACTACATCCACTGGAGTATTGAACACCCAACCAAAATTATGCCCCATCAAACGTTTCAAAAGCGTGTCACATGGTTTCATCAACATAGCATTCCCAATAGGCGGAGGTAATGTAGCCTTCTTTGGGTGTTTCATTTGCCCAGCACTATAACTATGAACATCACTCACATGCGAAAAACCTTTTTCAATGTTCTTTTGCAATGTTCTAACTCGTTCAAGCTCTCGTTTTAATCTTGATTCCAACTGTTTCCTCTCTAAACTCGATAACTTTGATAAAGATAAAACTTGTATTGGAACATCAAATTGCTGATACGACTCACAATTCAAGTTCATGGACTTGTTTCTTGGTGCACAAGAATCATCTGAATGAGTGATTTCTGTATCCACACGACCCGAGCTGCCATACCCTTCTGATTCAGCCATGATGTCAACCGCGTGGCGGTAGTCTGGTTTCGAATCTCTCTTAGTTTTCCCCATTGTTCGAGTTAAACCGTTATGCGTTAACTTCTTCGAAACTCTATGCCCAACAACCTCTACAGTAAAAGAAGGTGCCATAAAACCCAATACTCAAAAGCTGTAACTATGAACTCCTAAAGTTCATAAATACCCAAGAATCTTCAAAAAGAATCAAACGAATCAACAGGTTTCCGATTCGATTCCTAAAAGATTAAAGATAAAGAGCTATATTACGTATCTTTATCAGCAAATTCGACGAATGGTGTTCCCAATTTAAAAGCCCCAAATTCCAATTAATCGATCTTTTCCACTAACAACCCTAATCAGCGGTAAAATTGATTAATCAATTGATCTTGATCGTAATCAAGAACGTTCAAAAACCAATGCCACTAAACACACAAGTCGAAAGAATCAACAATAGCATCGAACAAAACCACCCTAGATCGAAAAGAGAAACAAGAACTAGCGCGCGAATGAGATCTACAGTAAAAGATTTGAAATTTTGAACCCTAAAGTAAAAAGGGTTGGATGCAAAAGATCTAATAGAGAGGGTATGTATGTATGTATGTATGGTTAGTGAAGAAGAGTGAATCTTGAATGGATTTGAGGGGTGTAATGCGTGATTGAAAACCCTAGAAAAACTCCTCGATCGTTGGAGATTGGATCAAAATCAAGGGTAAAAAGATTGAAGAAAGATGAATGTTGTGAATTGGGGGTTAATGGTGCAGTATATAAGGCGAAGGGTTATGGCGGTTGGTGAAGGTCAAACCCTAAAAGACGAATACAAATCAAATTGAGATTTGCAGCATATGGTTTGACATCTCCAATACGACTAGTAATATCATCAATACGAAAATAGGGTCGTATTGATCAACAAAATATTAAATCAGTAAATTTATAAATATTAAATCAGTCAACAAAATATTGATCAACAAAATATCAAAATATTTACGGGTAATGATTTTAGTTCATAGGGTCGTAGTGAGACTTACGATCGTAACTGTTGGATTAAGAAGAAGGCTAATGCAACCAAAACTATGTCACTTAAGTTATTTTGGTGCTGCATGCAAAGGCTTCCGAAGCTTAACATGGAACTTCCGAAGGTTGTAGAGTTCTTCCAAAGACAAAGAGAAAGATCAACTTCCGAAGACAGAACTCTACTTCCGAAGACAAGTGCATACTTCCGAAGTTCAAGACTTAGAA
>BJCM01069991.1:0-33736 GCA_018326385.1 Flaveria bidentis
CGGTAGCGTAAATTTTTTGCCCGGTAGTGTAAATTTTTATATAAAACTGGAGTTCGCCCCCCTAAACAAAATCAACTTTGCGTCCGCCCCCCTACAGGAATGTTGAAGCTCCGCCACTGTGTTTACTTAAAGTAAATATTTATACGTAATTATAATCATATTTAATCTTCAAGCATTATTTTATAATGCATAAATTTTAATTACTAATTATTTAATATTTTATTTATTCATTCCGTGTAATAGACGAGAACTAACCTAGTATTCAATAGACGGTGCATGCTTTTAAAAGCCTTACAAACATATATCACTCTCCTTAGTAATTGACATCGCATGGTTCATGTATCATCCTAGCTCAGTTTTCGGCCACGTTCATGTCCACAGAACTACACAAAGGAGGGAAAGATAACTCTAATATAGTACAAACCATCAACTATCATCATCGTTAAGTCTATACTTGGGGCCAAGATATTATATATATATTAATTACTAAATTTTTTATGTATTATGAGTTGTACAACTTGTTTTAGGAATTGTACTTAACTTTTGTTTTATTATTTTTAATCTTTAAATTTTTCATTTTAATCAACACATTTACATCTTTTATAATTTAACCCAAATATTTTTTTACTTTTAACTTTGGTCCCTATACTATTTATAATTTTAAAAATTTCATTTTACGTTTCGGTCTATATTTTGCGAGTTAACATGTTGCAGTGTGAGTGTGTAGTTTAACGTTTTTATGCCTTATTTTTCTTCCCGTTTCAAGATCAACTTAATTATTGTTTTATACATTTTACGTTTCGCTTGACGCCGGTATATCCTTGGTTCTACGTTTCGGTTGATGATTGCTAACGGTGGTGTGGCTTTTGTGCTACTTATCACGGTTTTATAAATCGTTCACGCACCTTGCATGCCCTCAAGAACACCAAGGATCACAACCAATGGATTTTTCCAAGTACGATAAAATATGCAACTTTTTTATTTAAAATAAAAGAGATAGATCGTACACCTTCGCTTTTCGTCCATTTATTTTGAATTTAATCAACGTGTGTTTGATATACTTTTTTCAATTTGAGATTTAATGAACGATACAATAACGGCTGTTACAGTTGGAAAATCGACACTACACTTTAAATTTCTAAATAAATAAATATTATATTTAGATTATATTTTTTATAGATAAATACTAGCTTTAGTAAACTCATGTATTACACGAGTTGTATAAAAAAATATTAATATAATAAAAAATTTTAATTCTAAAAAGATATTCTAATTCTAATATATAATAAAACAGTAATATCAACTTTTTAAGATTTTGTTTTAAACTTTTTCCAAAAAAATAAACATTTTGTTTTAAAACAAACCGTATAAAAATCATTTTTTTTTATTTTCTATTATAGCTCTCAAATTTGATTATTTTTATTTCTAAAAAAAGACTTTCTAAAAATCCATTTTTAAATATTTCATATTTTTAAAAAAGTTTTATGCTTTAGAAAAAATTATTTATTTAGAAATAACATTAATAATTAGATTTCTTTCTTAATTATTAAATCTAAAAGGTGTTAAAGATTAGGTAGGTAATTAAGGTAATTATTAATTTTATTATTTTATCAAAAGTTTACTTATTAGTAATTATTTAATAGAAGAGGAAGACAATAAAATTTTAATAAAAATGATTGTGATGTTGTCACGTGTCATCACAATATACGTTTTTAAGTGTAGGTAGATGTGACTTTTATAAGACTAATCAAGATTCTTTTCGTTTTATTTTTTAAAGGATTCATACACCTTCGTTTTTGAAACAAAATTGGATTTGGTTTGTAGAATTCTTTATCACCTTCATTAATTATTAATTCCTCTTAAATATTAATTTATTTATAAATTTAATACAACCAAATAAACTCAAATTAAATTTTAAAAAAATTACTAAAAACTGTTTGAATGAAATCTTAACATTCATAATTAAAAAGAAGAATCATACCCACAAATCTTAAATTTAAAAAGAAAAATCTACAGTTTTATAAATAGTCTTAATTTTCTTTAAATTGACCACTAAACCATTAAAATGATGATATGATATACTCTAAATAAGATACGTTTTAGCCAAGCGTTGAAGGACTCACAGTCTAATTTTCAGTGAGTATGTTCGGGGTTCATCAAAAATCTCGCACCTCACGGCTTGTTAGTTAAGGTAAGTTCAACTCGTGGCTTGTTCATTACCTGGCTTATTGGCTCGCTAGTTTGCTTTGTTGTTAGAACATAATTTTTATATATATAAAAGAATAATCAAATGAAAACCACCTTTATAATTAAAAATCACCTTTATAATTGAAAATCATAAAACCACTCTCAACCAATCATATATTTTTTATTTTACTTTAGAGGACTTTTATGTAATTTAACAATCAACCTAATTATGGTATCTTCTATCATATTTTACTAAATCCCTTGAATTTCTCAATATCATTTTGAATTGGTTAACTAAATATTTTAATTGGAATCACAAATCCCTTGAATTTCTCAATATCATTTTGAATTGGTTAACTAAATATTTTAATTGGAATCACAAATTGTTAAATCGTAGTTTTGTTTAATATAATTTTGAATATTACATATACTCTCTTTGAACACCACCATTGGCACTGCCTCACTGCCGCTTACCACCATCAGCCACCATCAAATTTCATGATTTTATATACGTCGACGACACCTTTGATACCATCTTCTCGTCGTGCAGCATCATAAGGAACCATCATACACTATCTTGTCGATACCTTCAAACACCACTGAAACCACGCCTATATGCTTTCTGTTGAAGTCCAAACCACTAACGACACCCCATAATTGGTTCTAAATTAGCCGTCAAGAACAACAACAAACCACAAAAAGATTGTGAGCAAATCTAAACGATTGGTGGACGTAATCTATTCGAAAACAAGAATTTTCCCGGGTAATGTCATGATAAAGATGAAGATGAAGATGATGATGATGATAATGAACTTTTTTTTATATATAGAATGTTAATGGGTCAAAGATGATGAACCATTGAAGCAAAGGATATCGATTATCAAAGAAGATAATGATGACGAAGAACACAACAAAAATGCAAAGAAGATGATGATGACAAACAACACACTGAAGAAGATAAACATTGCGATTACATATACTTAACACTTTTGTTACGTATACTGTAACAGTGCTGAATGTAACTTTGTTATTACATGTGTTCTTTATTTATTTCCTTTATTACATATACGTATCATGCCATATAACAATTCGATGATTGTAACTTTGCCTTGTCATGAATATGTGTAAATAAGTTAATGTTTATGTGATTGAGATTCTAAAATATATTTTTGTAATCACGTAAGTTTTATATTCAAATTATATTGTTTCATGTATGTTTACATAGTACAATGTTACTATATGTAACACATTGACACGAAATCGATTGAACATGGTTTACATATACGTAGCACATCATGTTTTAATTACACGTACATTGTAACAATATAATTTAAACTTTTTCTCTGAGTTTGAACCTTATTAATATATGCCAGAGCCTGGTATAATCTTGTAACGCCCCAAAATGACAAAACGAGTAATCAATGCTAATGAGTTTAATTAGTGGATATTTAAAAAAAATAAAGGAAGAAAATGGGTTATGGGTTAAATTAGGCTTATGGGCAAGAGCCTAAGTGATTAAGGGCCCATAATCAACCCCTTAACCTACCTGATCAGCCACTATCTTCCTTATTTGCAATTCTAGCCACCAAGTCTTAGAGAGAGAAAGTAAAGAAAACTCTAGATTTGAAGCTTTTTTTGAAAAGGGATCTAAGATCTGGGGTTTGGAGCATTAAACCATAAGAAAGGAGCAACAAATCCATATAAGAATCAGCCTCTAAACCCTTCTGTAGATCAAACTTGGATTCTAGGGTTTTGAGTTTTGAAAAGTTACAAAAGAATCGCATATATGTCACATTTTTAAGTATGAAAACATGTAAAAAGCTTAGATATAGCCTCATGGATGATATACTAAAGGTTTGGACATAAAAAGTTACGATTTTGGGTTAAAACGAGTTGGTTCGTAATTTTTATGCATTCTGCGAAACTGTCTGTGCATTCAGCGAAATTGGGTGTTCAAGCTGCGAAACTGCGAGTTTTTAGCGAAACTATAGTTTTACAGATAATTTCGCAGCCATGGGATTTCAACGAAAATTGGGCGAAAGTGTCATGAGAAGCTGGCAGCGAAATTGTCAGCAAAACTGGCAGCGAAACTGCCTGCAAAATTGCTTATCTGGCAACGAATTTAGGCAGAAATTAACCTGTTTGAGTGTTAACCTATCTGCAGGCTGTGTAATTTGATCCTAGCCTACAAAGCTTAGTTTAGAAGTTACTCATGATATCCAGGTGAGTTTTAGATCCTCTTATTTATAAGTTTTTCCATGTTTTGGGGCTATTATACATACTAAATATACGTTTTTGAATGACTAAGATTTTAAGAGGGTCTAATAGAAAGATCGATTTTTTTATAACAAAATATGCTATATAAATGCTTAAAAATAAAAAAATATCATGATGACCTGGTAGCACAGCCCCAGCCATTGGACCCCACTAGGGGCTACTGCCCCTAGGACCCCACTGTAAGGGGCTGCCGCCCCCAAACTCCCGTTGTCCTGCGGACGGTCGGTTATGTTTTTATGATGGCTTGTACTTGGTATTTTGTGTACTTAATAAGCTAAATATTATATATTAAAGTGGAAGGTAATATTAATAAAAAGTAGAACTTAATAAATGTTGCCCCGTGCACGTTTGATGATGAAAAGTCTTGCAAGCACTATGATAGACTTCACTTATGTGAGTTTGATGTATGATAATTAATCCCTATTCATGAGCAGACTATGTGTCTTGCAGTGTGGATCAATTGTTAGGGATTAGCTACCATGATGATGTGTACTAACCGAGATCGACATTCGTTGTCGATCAACAAGGAGTTCTTGCTTTGTGCAATCTCGTACATGATGAAGTAAAAGATAATAAAAGAAGGAAAGATAATGAACATGCTTATTAAGACGCAAACTGTTATGTATTATGATGTATGCATGATCATTATATAAACAATAAAGTTTATATTCTCTTATATTAACTAAAACTAAAACTCACTCAGAAAAACTAATTTTTATGCATAATAGTTGACAGGTTGAGAGCTACTTGGAGAATAATGGATGACATCCCTGTTTATAAAATCTTTTATTGTAATTTAAGAAAAAATAATATGTTTTATTTACAATTGAAAGACAAATGTATGATTACAATATAAACTACAAGTTTTAAGTAAATGTTTATTTTATTCTTTTGCATTGTTTTGTTATTAAAATGATTTTGTTATGATTAACCAACTATGAGACTTATCGGGAATGTAGTCTTAAAAATCTATACTATTTAATCAAAATAAAATTTTTCCCACTTGTCATAATTGACTTGCCAAATGTCATCTTTTCACAAACTTATCAACACATGTCACTAGCATAAAATGTTAATCATTTAATGCTTATAATAAATGCTAAAGATCATAATAAATGTTAAAAATATTAATTCTTGTTTATGAAAACACATTTTTATTTAAAAAATATGAATTTAAAAAATAAATAAATATGAATTTTTATACAAAGAACATTTTTTTAATTTAAAAAATTGGAATGTTTAAAAATCATTTGTTGAATAAAATTTTTTCAAAAACAAAAGTTTAAAATATATTTTTATTACTTTATTACTTAAGGTATTTAATTATACGGAATTCGAATCTTAATTTATCAAAAATTTTATTTTATAATTTCTAAAAATAATTACCGACTAATAATTTAATATTTCTAATTCAAATCATGTAAAACACGAGTTTTTATACTAGTATATTAATATACTATGATATGAACTTGGTTGTTTCAATATATATCATTGCCATATTATTATTTTTTTGTTCTCGTGTGATTTTTATACCGAGTTGTATCAAGCTCATGATGTTTATAAGGTTAAAGGACTAAAATGTCCTCATGTACCTTGCAAATTTCCACACTTAACATTAGCATTTAATGTGTGTTCATGTAAAATAGCTAAAGGACAAAAGGTGTAATTTTGTCTATTGCTTGTGGATATAGGAGTTATTATTTTAAAATCAAGGTGACAATTATTAAATAGGTACGCAGCATAGCTATTTTAAAGTTCGAAAAAAAGAGAGAACATACATTGTTACTTATTATGCAGCAATGGGCTCAGTAGCTTGGTTCAACCAAGCCTTCTCGGATTCACTTAGATATGGTGCCAGAATATCTCTACATTTGGCGTGATAGGTGTTGACCCATTTTATTTCTTCAGGCAGCAGAAGGCTCACATCGATCAACTTCCTCTGATACGGCGCCTGGAATACAAATAAGAAACAAACAAACAAACATATTGATCCACAACAAAACCACATATAAAATAATTTATTTAGATGTAATACAAACAAACACGCGACTAAAACAAGACTTTACCCAGGTTATGTGCTCAAATTCCAAGTAACCTTTGTTAGCATAGTTAAACTGTGTTGCAGCCTCCTTGATTATAAGAACATTTTCCAACCTTATACCAAACTTGCCATCTTCGTAGTAACCCGGTTCTTAAAATAAATACAATTAAATTAAAAAATTGAATTAAAATCAGGTCATTTTACAAGTGAAGATGTAATAATCAAATGTGTACCATCTGTAACAGTCATTGAAGCTTGTAGTGGGACGTTCAAACCAGGTCTGAAACTAATGGAATGCGGTCCTGTTTATAAAGCATATACAGGAATGAATATTGATATAATGCGATGTAACATTTCATCTTTAATATGTATTATGCAGATACCCTATAATATTGCATAATATCATATTTACCCGACCAAAAAAATTAATATCAAATATACAAAATATCCTCATTTAAAAGACTTAAATTTCATATTCATCCATTTTAATATTACTATCATACTATGGTTCTACTAAACTTCATACTCTAATATCTTTACATAAGTGACTGATATTTATGTCATATTTATAAAAACAGGTATACAATATATTATGATTTTGGTTGGATAAATATGTTACTGGAGGTTGAGGAGGATATATGAATTTCCTTATTAACTTGCCTTCATGTACATTTAAGTAAGAGCCTATTCCATGACCAGTTCCATGTCTATAATCAAGACCATATGACCATAAAGGAACTCGAGCAAGAACGTCAAGAGAATGACCTGATAGGGTACAATTTTGATTAGTAATTGTTCAAATGCGATATATAAAAGTGAAAGTAGCAATTTAAAACAAAAAGAAATAAATTATATATATATTGATACTCCAAAAATAATATGTTGTGATCACAAACACTGAGAAAGAGGATAATATCGATACCCGTGGTTCCATTGGGAAAACGAGCATTACCCAAAGCAAAATGACCCCTCAGAACCTGTTTGAAACATAATGAGTTAACATCCTCTAAAGGACTTATGAAGGTATAATCAAAGATTAGAGTAAATTACATAAATTGTACCTGTGGTTGGTAGTATTTACAGAAATGATCCCTTCTTAAAACTATTTATAGAAACGATCTCTACTTGGCATAACAAACTAAAATTAATAATTGACCATTTTACCCTAAAAGAATTTCCCCTTTTAGTCCCTAAAGTTTGTAATGAATCTTTAACTTAGTTCCTATAGCAAACTATTTTTTTTAAAAATTTAATTTTCTTAGTTTATTAATATATTTAGAAAACTTTTATACTGTGACTTCTTATATATACTTATATTTTGATTTTCAATAGCAAATAAAATTTATACACCAATATTTGCAACATTTTATATCAAATTATTGTAAGATTTTTATAATAATTATATTTGTTTGCAACAATTATTATTATTTATTTTAAATCATTTATACATATATACCAAAGTTCATTTGAATGTTCATGAATGATTTTATGTTTTTGTTAAAAGATTGAACGTTCTTCAGACCACTGTCAGCCACAATTAATCACCACTGTCAACCACCACTCAAATAGAGATCTAAAAATAAATGCATACACGTAACGGAATCTGGAACTTGAGATACGAACATGCACACACACAGATCGACATACTTTGAAATTGATGTAAACAATCGTGTAACTAAGATCCTTATCAAGACTTAAGTCTCAACTGAACATGTTTGTGCTGTACAAATCTAAACAAGCCTGTGTAGGGGGGCAAGGCTGTGGTGTCAAACAATGGGCGATGACTTGGTTGTAGCGTTGATATTGGAGTGAAAGGAAGGAGGAGATAACTGTGGTGGGAGAGGTGACAGCAGTGGCTATGGTGAAATGCACATAACCAATTGGTGTTTGTTTATGTTGAGAAAAAAAGAAAATTTCGCTTATTCATAATCTATCAAGTTGAAATTGGTATAAATATATCATGATTCATGACAAGATAATAACATTGTAAAGGGTGCTATGGTTATTAAATATGTGATAAAAATATGATATAAAAATTCACCATTGGTTGTAATAAAATTTGATATGCATGTATGTGCATGTTATTTACTATCAAGTATAAACATATATTAGCAACTAATACATATGTCAATATAAATATAAGTTCCTACAGAAATGATAATAAATTTACTCTAAGTCTCCTAGGATAATAATTAATAACAATCAAACAGAAGAACTAAAAAGTAAGCTCGACATACCGCAGTGTAACATCTTTTTTCATGTTCAGAAGGCTTTCCGAAATGAACAGTTCGAGTTATGTCTGTTGTCCCATCTAGGTACTTTAAAGAATAACATCATAAAATGAAATGGTGAATTATTAGAATAAATGTATGTAATGTAAGCAATAAAACTGCTTGGAAGTAGTGAGAAAACCTGAGCTCCAGAATCACAAAGATACATGCTATTTGGATCAAGTTCAGCACAGGTTTTAGCTTCTGGTTCATAATGAATAATTGCACCATTTGGACCAATTGATGAGATAGTTGGAAAGCTCAACCCTCTGAAATGCTACAGATAAACAATACAAAATTTTATCAAGTGATAGATCATGGAAACCTATTTACTTATAATAAATCAGTAGTATAAACAACCACAAAAAAATATTACAAAACACAGAGGATTTAATTTATTAGAGTTACCTCCTTGGCTGCTCGGAACTCTTCTAATTTATCACTTACTGACACTTCTGTCAATTTTAAATCTCCCCTGCAGCAATCATCAAGCAATTTGCATTAAAAACATTAAAATTCAAGTTTTTTTAAGAATAGTAATTCTATACTAGATTATTCAAAGCAACTATGATTACATTTAGAAAAATAGATACATACGAGGGTTTTTTGGAATTTTGGCTTTCTGACTCTTTGAAGTAGCCTGAGGCACCATAGATTTCCTGCATCTGCATATTTGTGGAAATGCAGAGAATCAGAGATCAATATAAATGAAAATAAAAGGAATTATGATATATCAAATTTAACTAGAGACTTAAGCTTACCTGCTTATCCAGCCATGCAAAGTATTGCACAACAGCAGCACCATCACGAATATGTGCATTTTTTAGCCCCTCCATCTCTACAGGATTCTATAATAAAAAGCAAAATGTTTAGCTACCAATAATCTCCATTCACCATATTAAATACATACTTAGAAGGATAAAAAAAAGTCTATTTTACTAAATTTAGATAATCCAAAATAAACAACTATAGCACCTTAAGAGATTTGGGAAGGGCCAAAGGTGACTGTTGTAGAAGGACCTGATCAGAGTTCAATTTAGAATACAAAGAATAGCAACAGCGAGGATCAACCCAAATCTTATGGCTATTATCTTCTAATTCAGTTGCACCATTTGATTGTGTTTCCTTTGTTGATGTTAGCTGATTGGATGCAAGCAAAGCCACGTCTGAGCTCACCGCACTGTAATCTTTTACTATGATATTATTTTCCTCCATATAAGATTTGACCTGTTGAAAATTAACATTTCTCATGTTATTTGCGGTAGTTTATTACTATCATTAATAGTACTCATATATAGTTGTCACTTTAATAACTACATTCTATCTGGATTGCTATATTGTATATTGTACACGTAAAAAAGGTTTTTGTAACCAAAGGTCTCAATGGGAGCAACTTCTCTATCTACTAGGATAGAGGAAAGGATTAATTTCAGAGGATGTACATGAACAGGATTAATTTCAGCCTGTGGTTGATCCCTCCCCAGACCCCCTACCAGTAGTTTTCCTATTAGTCACATATTATTGGGTGTGTTTGGATTTCTGTTTAATTGAGTAATCTGGAAATATAGAGAAATAGATCATAACTTACCTCGGAAGACAATTTTCTTTCATCCACATAAAAGAAAGCAGATTTTGTTGTTACAACAGCAAATGCATGGACAACAGGAGAATAGGACACATCACCTCCGCGAACATTAAATAACCAAACAACCTGTTAATTTATAAGCAAGGAATATAAAGAAAAAGTAAAATATTTAGCTCAAAATATAAAAGTTGACAAGTCAAAGTTGAGCAAGAAAGTAAATTATAAAGCTATGATCTTACCTCATCAAGTGTTGTAATTATTATTCCACAAGCTTTTTCCTTCTTTAAATTTTCACGCAAATCTTTTAACTTATCTGAAACTGAACAACCAGAAAATTTCAAAGGATGTACATGAACAGGATTAATTTCAGCCTGTGGTTGATCCTTCCAAACTTCATCCACCAAGTTTCTGGTTGTAGGAACTAGATTTTGTCGCTTTTTTACAAACAAAGACTTCCATTTCTGCGCAGTTTCTACTGATATGCACCAGAAGTCAATCCCAACAGCTGAATCTTCAGGTAAATTCTGATACAAAAAATGGGCAGTTCACTAGTTAAAAGATGTTACAGTTTCAATTTCTTGGTTGCCTTTGTTCAAAAGAAAAGACCACATTAGGGGTCAATGGAAGCCAAGAAGTTGCAGGACTTACATTGGATATCCACAATTCTACAGCCGGATCTTCTCCCATACGCATAAGCCTCCACTGGTCACTTAGTTGTTGTTCTGCCTGCAGGAAGTATCGTCCATCCGTCCAAAGCAATGCTTCATTCTTTGTTACAAGTGCCAAACCTATTTAAGTTGATAACCAGTAAGCACAACTTTGCAAGCCAGTGAATGCAAATTCCAGATACATTTGAGTGCTTGTTACATCACTCCAAGCACTATGACATTTCTACTTAAGAGCTTCAAATTCAATGTGATTTGACAGTTGAAAATTAACTTGCTTAACAATCAATACCAAACTACAGCTAAAAACAATATTTTTGAAAGTCAAACTCTGACAACCAAAGGAAAACTGAATCTAAACAGTTCACACAGAGATAACGGAACTAACCAGCACTTCCAGTGAATCCAGAAACAAAAGCACGCCTCATGTCCCTCGCAGATACATACTCACTCTATAACATAACATCATCCAACAGAAACATACAAACAGTCAGAAAAAAAAACGCAAAACCTATCATCTGATCCAAAAAACTCAAAAAACAAATCAACGATTAACGAAAACACTTACACCTCGATCAATTACAACTCTAACTACAACCAGATTGAAATTACAACTAATTAACTGTTAACCTAGATTGAGATTACGAAAAATGGAGAAACGGATGATGATTGAGATAAGTAATTTGAGATTCCACCTGATGATAATCTTCTGATGGGACAACTAGGGCATCGAGAGGTGGAGTGTGTGAAGCCATGAGAGATCTCAAAGCGGCGAGAGTATCCGCCATCGTTGTTGTTCTTTTGAAGCTTGTGTGAGGGTTTATGATCCGATCGATCGGTGGTGTGAAGAAGATGAAGATTGAACAAGTTTATTACGTTGCAGATTGTTTGCTTGTGGGATTTCAGTTGAGGACGCGTTCTCTTCGGAGGAGATAACTGATGACAGAAATATTTTATTTCATTGTTGTTGTCGAGACAATTTGAGAAATAATGTACACCTGTTTCTCATTTTTATATGAGTTTGAGATAATTATAAACGATTGTGAATGGAGAAGATAAAGAAATTATAAGGATAATATGTTGTTTTTTATATTTGAAAAATATGATATGATTTATAATTTTTTTTAATATTTTTTAAAATAGTTGTGAGTAGATAAAAGAAAAAAATATATTGATACATGTATGAAAAAATATTATTTAATTAAAAATAAAAAAAATAATATTTTTTAATTAATTATAAGAATGAAAGTAAGAATGGACTATGAATACAAAATTAATTGCAGTTAATAAAATTAATTGAAATATAAGTTATCATCATTTGAAAAGAATAGTACGGACATGTTGATAGTTAGATGGTATATCTTATTAATAAAGAGAATTATGTAAAGTACATGTTGTAGTGTATTTAATATTTATCCAAAAAAATAGGATTGTTGTTCAAAATTAACTTAAAAATTATAGGAGTTAAATTATAAAATACGTAAAAATATTAGATTTAAAATAAAAAATAAAAGATATAGAAAATTAAACAAAAAATATGTACAAACTCTAATGCATCCCTTGCTATAGTTTTTTATTATTTTTTAGTTTCATTTTTATATTTTGTTTGCATTATTAACAACATATGTGAGTTAGAGCAGTTGGTGTCATTGTTCCATTTGACATTGAAGTTGAGCGTTCGATCCTTTAGAAAAAAATTTTAGTATAATATACATGTGGTTACGTGAGGAAGTAAAATTTGTTAAAGGCCAATAGTCGCAATACTTGCACCGACATTGACTATCTTTTTACTTGCACCGACATTGACTATCTTTTTATTTGATAAAATAAAAGTTTTCTAAAACACTTAGATTTTTATAAGTAAAAATAAAATTTTAAAGTTCGACCGTATTATTTTTAAACTTGTTAATATAATGTAAATAATCAAAATTGGAGAAAGTGAAATCCACAGAATTATTTATATATCCTATTTTTGACCAAATGAGTGGTAACATGTCACTATTTTTAGTTTTTTTCACAAGTTTAGTCACTATTTTTAATTTGTTTCACAAGTTTGGATGAGTTTTACAACTTTAGTATGTCAAATTTAGCTTTAATAACTTGTTCATATAGTTTTAACAAGCTCAAGAACCTTAACATACCAAAATTAGTAAAGGGTTTTAACATACCTATATATGACACACATGACACTTTTTT
Organism: Flaveria bidentis; assembly: GCA_018326385.1. NCBI lineage: Eukaryota > Viridiplantae > Streptophyta > Magnoliopsida > Asterales > Asteraceae > Flaveria > Flaveria bidentis. The sequence continues at coordinate 13,222 of BJCM01069991.1, forward strand.
TTTATTTGTAAAGGGTTGTGCTAAACCATCTTTTAATAGGTTGTGTTATCCCCTCTCCTTCCTTCTAAGGAGCTGTTTAATAATTTCAAAATTATTAAATGTTAAACTAATAAAAGCTTTAAACTATTAAAAATTAAACTATTATCAGGTCTGAACAATTAAAAGATAGTATATTGTTTAACTATTTAAAACTAAATTCTTATTAATTTAAATAAAAGATTTTAACCATTCAGCATTAATATAATGATTAATTATTAAAAAATAATAAATATCTAAATGTGAATCATTAAATGTTAAACCATTTAAACATCTAAATTATTAAAAGTTTAAAACAAACAGCCCTTGTTGCACATTTATTCATGTTGTCAAATTAATAAAATCCACTTTTCACATTAAAAGATAAAAAAGATTCTTTCGATTTGATGTTAGTAGAAGACAAGTCAGAGGTAGTAAGCTGCATTTGGCACCTCTCTTTTTCTATAAGTTTGACAAATACTGCAAAGAGCAGCTTTAGCGCACACAGCCCTGATTTTGAACTAAAGAACAAACCTTGATCCAATGCATACACAGAAACAACACATCCACCATGAACACACTTTTTTTTATAATTGTGTATCTAACAACAACCCAAATATACGTCAAATGTACAGCATTTTACGCAAGCAATAGAAGAATGAACATGAGTAATCACAAACAGAAATCAAATTCAAGGCCACAGACTTTATATGAATTCATAGAGATCAAGAACAGAAAATGATCAGACTTGTGCAAGCTTCTTTACCACACCAGCCATGTACTTGCCTTGGTGTTCAGCAAGTGCTAATTCTGTTTCAGATGGGTCACGCGTCCCATCACCAGCAAACACACCAGCACCATAAGGTGTGCCCCCTCGAATTGAGTCCATTTTGAACATATTAGCCCCAAATGTGTACCCGATTGGAACAAATAGCATCCCATGGTGAGATAATTGTGTAATTGCTGTCCACCTGCATCATAAACCAGAAAAAGAAATAGAATGATTAGATAACACGAGGTTCTTCAAAAATGACATCAAAGGTAAAATGTAAGGTTTGAATCTTTGAGATATGCCCAAAATATGAAGCATACATGTTGAATTAGAGTATGTTTTATGCATATAATTCATTATTTTTAACTTGTTTTTTTTTCTAGATTTGAGGCAATATAAACTCTCCTTTAACAATAATTGTATTTTATATATCAAACTTTGAGCCAAAGGTATAAAGAGAGCAGGGTCAAACATGTTAAAAGTCACCTAAAATCTATTTTTAATACATACAACCTCTAAAAACATTTTTCTTAGATGGAGATTATCACTCTAGTAATATAGTTCTTGTAATAACATTAAAGTTCAAGAAAATGGATAAAAAGTGTGTGGGTCAACCCAAACCAGAATTGACTCGTCGGGTATTTGACATGCAATTTTAGGAGCTTTAGCTTTTGTTTACATAAACATAAGTTCCCACTGAAAAAATAAGGCTTGTTAGGATGCTTGAACCTTTGTTGGCTCTGAAAGATTAATCGCCAATTAGCTCAAAATTCCAAGGTGAATGGCCGACTAGTGATTAATCAGTGCCTAGAGCCGATTTTACAACACTACTTTCAGCTCGTAAAGATTATTTGTTTGGCTACTGTGTTATTGAGTAGCATATGTTTTATCTCCTATGCAATATAAGTTACCATATTTGACTGTTGTAATGTTTTCAACTCTATTGGCCACTGGTTCTCTTTTCTCCATGGTATACCATATATGTTCATCTGCTATGCTATATAAGTTACTATATTTGACTGTTGTAATGTTTTTAACTCTATTTACTGCTGGTTCTCTTTTCTCCATGTTATACTTGTCGATGGATGAGTGTGTCTGCGTGTACTTGTGAATCCATAATCCAACTTCCAAAGTGTTTGTGATTTCATAACAATAATGACCTCCCACCATAGTGATTAAGCATTTAAGCTTAATTTTCTACCACTTATAATAGCCATTCTAAATAAAGTGAATCGACCATTAAAGGTCCTAAACATCTAACCACGTAGTAGTAACTACAAAGGGTGTGGATTTAGATTTAGAGTGTTTGGCAAGAACTGACTATGATTATAAATTTCTGATTACTTACGTCACAAAATGATCAGATAAGTAAACATGTCATCTTCCTAACTCACTCTAGCTTTAAGCACTTATGGGTATCTACATCTGATTAATCTATATCCATGACCATCTTAAGTAACAACACAATCACAATAAAACCAAGTTGAAACATAACTTTAAAACTGTAAACAAACAAGAAGCCGATCAAAACCTTTAACAATTAAATGATAATCCCAAACTAACTACAGTATATGCAGGTGCCTCATCACAAACTCATCATCCACATCATTTCCTCAATTTGATTCACTTCCAAACCCTAACATTCAATCGATAGCATAATCACCCTAACTGAATAAACAAACTCATCAACCACATTTCAATTGCAATCAAGAGGAATGAACTTACGCTGTAGTCTCTTGTCCTCCGCCCTGAGTACCCGTACTCACGAAGAATCCGGCTGGTTTTCCGGCGAGCTTCTGTTCCCTCCACAACTGCCCTGTGGAATCAAAAAACGCCTTCATCTGTGCGGCCATAGCCCCATACCTCGTCGGAAAACCAAACAACAATCCATCAGCAGTTTCCAGCTCATCAACCGACGGAATCTCCCCAATCTCATCATCCTTCACCGGCGCCCGCATCTGCGCCAGAACATCCTCCGGCAACGTCTCCGGCACACGGTACAACACCGCCTCCACGCCGTCAACGTCGTCGACTCCCTTCTTCATCCTTCGCGCCAGCGTTTCCACATGACCGTACATCGAGTAGAACACTATCAGTATCCTCAGCTTCGCCACTGCAACAACCGGAACTTCATCATCTCTCGTTTGAGGTTCTGCAGCAACATTGGTGGGAGAACCGACGGTGACCGGAGCATTGCCGGAGTCAACCACCGGAGGTCTTTTCTTGCTGGGGACGCAACCACCGCCTTTGCCCATTGCAAGTCAAATATAGTAAAATTGACGGTGGAAAAGGTGAAGAAATCGATCTGACTACAATGGAGGTTGTGATTGAGGTTTGAATTGAGTAATTTTGGTTGGGGTTTTAGGGTTTATGATGTGAATGTGATTAGGGATTTGAGTGTTGATGGCATTGGATCCATCATTAGATTTGCATTTGAAGCACGCTTTTGATTATTATGTCGTGCTTATTTGTTGGTAGAAGGATCCAGGGCCAGGGGTATACACATACGTGATACATCTACCAATCGGGTAATTGAATCCCCTATACGTCGTCGTTTCATCTCACTTTCTTATTTTTATTTGGTGATTTATTACTATAAAATGCAGTCTTAAAAATCTTTGAGGACATGATTTAGAGACATACTAGAGGTTTAAGATCTGAAATTGTTTGACTTTTAACATTAAAAAATTAAATTAAGATATTACGATGTGTGTGATGCATTATGGTGTGTTACCATTTGTTATGATACGTGTAGATCGTAATGTTTCTATTGTATTGTTATTGGTTTTTGATTAAAATGATATATCTAGGATACTTTGTTTTGTTTAGGTGAGTGGTAGTGTGTGTGCTCGCATCTTGGCGCAATTTGTTTCCTTTATGATACAACTAATTTAATTATATTTTGTTTCTTATCGATTACGTATGTAGTTAGCTCAAATGTAATGTTTAGTTATCTTTTATAATTGTTGTTTGGTTTAGCTTTTTTTTCTTGGACAATTAGCTTAAACCTGCTTTTTAATTTCTTCGTGCATGACATGTTTCTAGAGTTAGGGTTGCAATCTCTTACAAGATGATATTAACTTAGGCTAGATGTATTAAAGTTTACTTTTGTATTATTACCAGCTATAATTAGGGCTGCAAACGAACCGAACGTTCAGCGAACAGTTCGTGAATCGTTCGGCGGAAAATTCGTTTATCTTCGTTTTGTTTAGTAAACGAACGAACACTAACAAGAAAATTATGTTTGTTTAGTTAAACGAATGAACATGAACACAAGCCGCGTTCGTTCATTTATGTTCGTAAACGTTCGATAATGTGTTCGTTTATGTTCGTTAATGCTTGTTTGTTTACGTTCATTTATATTCTTAAATTTTTGTGTTAGTTATTTTTTATGACTATTATATCAAGTATTTTTTATATTTATGTTAACTCTTATTTATTTTTTATTAAATTTGTGCAATTTTTGTAATAAAATACAAACTTTATTCTAAAATAAATCTATAATCATTTGTATTTATTTGTGTTTATAAGCTTCTTTGCGTTCGTCATGTTCATGAACAGGTGTTTGTGTTAGTTTGCTTTTGTTTGTGTTCATTTGCGTTCGGTAAGTGTTCGTGACCAGTTCATGAACATGTTCATTTTTTTAATGAACGAACACGAACAAAAAATCTCGTTCTATAAGTGTTCATGAACAAGTTTATTTTTTAACGAACGAACATGAACAAAACATTGCTTTATCATTCAACATAACCTAAATAGACACAATTCTTTAAGGTAATTATAACAACCTATCAATAGGCATAACTCTTCTATTTTATTTTCACAAAGAACTATACAAGAAACATATTGATTTTTCAATGAAGGTTAGTCAAAACATGGGGAAGACGACGAGACGATGGCAGTAAGTACGTCGAAGAAAGGAGCATCACCGGGGGGAGAGCAAATCACGTCTTTCTTCATAACAAACATTCTGGAACGGGCATTTTGGCAGGTATGTCAAGCTTTGGGGGACATCAGAGACGCGTTTGTACCCGGAAAAAGAAGTCGTTCAGGGGAGAGGTTCGCTTTCATTCGGTTCGCAAATGTTAGGGACATTGTGTCTTTGGTGGATCGATTGAATTTGGTTACATAGGGCAATAAGAGGATAAAGGCCAATGTAGGTAAATTCAGTAACCGAATCATGGATGGTGATGCAGGTAGAAGGAAGGTTGAGATTTTGATAAGGTTATGCATGAGAATTCCTATGTTGATGTTCCAAGGAGGAATCTTAGGGATCATAGCATGTCCTTTAAAGAGGCTTTAATTCATGGAGCAAGTGATTTAAAAAAAAATCGTGTGGTTCGGATTGGTGCATTAAAAAAAAATTCATGGAAGGTAATTTACAATAATGAATTATCAATTTGGGATAATAATTTATCTATTACAAGATGTTGTATGGTAGTTTAGATAGGGGTTCTTTAAAACTTAATAATTTGGCAATCAGCGAAGAGCAAGTGATGGGGTTTGGGGGTCTAGTATCCGGTAGGAGTGGAGCAGTGGGTCATAAGCCTAAACTGTCGAAGAGGGTCCGATATCAGTCCATTAAGCTTAAGGATTCCTTATAGGGTGGTTGGCCAAAAGATCAGAGTATAAAAGGAAAGGAGAGGCTAAAGGTAGCTCGAGGGAGAAATTGGCAGAGATATCTAGTGGTAGCACTGATCTGGCAGTCTCGGAAGCTCAAAAAGTCGAGGAGACAGTTGGTTTCAAGTTGGAAGATCATGTGGTTCAAATTAGGGGGATAATTGTAGGTGAAGGGGATCACGTGGTTAATAATGAATTTCCTATTTGTGAATACTAGAGGTGCCAGGGAAGCTCCAAGAAAATCTGGGTTCAAAACCTCAAGAAGGAGCATAATGTTGGTTTTATGGCTTTACAGGAGACGCAGATTGAGAAGATTTTATTAACAGAAGCAAAAGGATTTTAGGGTAGGACTGAAATGGCGTTTGAATGGGTTTCGGCTGTAGGTAGGTCGGGAGGGTTGGCATCCATTTGGGATCCCAATATCTTTTGTATAAAATAGGTGGTGAAGAATAGATGCTTGCTTTTCTGCATGGTTAGTTTACAAGGTTGTGACCAAGATGTTATGGTGTTAAACGTGTATGCTCTACATGACCATGGTTTGCAAGCTAATTTATGGCTTGAGATTTTATGGTTAAAAGAAATGTTACCCGACATTTGGGTCATTATGGGTGATTTTAATGTGGTCGGATTTCTAGAGGAAAGGATCAACTCTCAGTTTTGTTCTTCTACTACTAAGGCTTTTAATAATTTTATTAGTAATGCGGAGTTGATTGATATGAATTTAGGGGGTATCAAATTTACTTATATGTCATCAGATAGCTCTAAGTTAAACAAATTAGATCGTGTCCTGGTTTGTCATGAGTTCTTCTTTAGGTGGCCACAAGCGACAGTGACGACCTTGATGAGAAGATATTCGGATCATTGTCCGTTGGTGCTAAAACTTTCGGTAATTGATTATGTCCATATTCCTTTCAAGTTATATTCATCCTGGCTAGAGAAGGTCAGATTTAATTCACTTGTATCCGAGGCATATGAAGGAGCAGTGGTACAAGGAAACCCAGATAAAAAGTTCATGCTTAGACTGGAGGCTGTTAAATGTGTGGTTAAAAAGTGGAGGGCTCTTGAAAAGGAGAAACATGTTGGGCAATCTAAGTGGTTAGCCGATAATATATTAAGTTTGGAAAAGAAAGCAGAATCACTTAATTTGACCTCTGAGGAATTAAAACTTAGGGCCGAATGGAGAAAAGAATTCATAGAGATTGAGGCTTTGAAGGTAAGAGATCTTAGCCAAAAGGCAAAGGTGAGGCGGTTGAAGGAAGGTGATGAAAACTCGGCCTTTCATCATAAAGTTATAAAGAATTATGCGAGGAAGTTACAAATCAATGGTTTATTCGTTCATGGATGTGGCAAACGGATCCGGTGATAGTGAAACAACAATTGTTTTCACATTTTAAGGATATGTTTACTAAATCAGAATACTTCTGACCTACCTTCACCAATATTAAACTGAAGAAATTATCGGATGCTCAGGGTGAAGAACTTATAGCTCCGTTTTCAGTTGATGAAATTAAAGTTGCGGTATGGGATTGTGGTGGAGATAAAGCTCCAGGCCCGGACGTTTTTAATTTTTCCTTTCTCAAAAAGTTCTGGTCTCTCATCCAAAAGGATTTAAAAGAAGTGATGGATTATTTTTTTGGGTGGTCAAGTGAGTAGCGGATGTAACGCCTCTTTTATTTCTCTCATTCTCAAGACCCGAAACCCAATAGCCATTTCGGATATAGGCCTATCAGCTTTATTGGGTGTCTCAATAAAATATTTTCTAAGGTTCTTTCCAATAGTTAGCAGACTTGGAGTGGGTAGTTTAAGGGATGCAAACTTAACCTTATTTGCCAAATGGAGATGGAGATTCTAGACCGAGGATGATGCCCTATGGTCGATAGTAATTTCGGCTATATACATTATCAACCTCATAAGCATTCTATATTCCCGTGTAAGCAGTCAATTCTAGGTATATGGAGACATTGCGTGAACATTGAAGCTGATTTTTCTAAAGATAATATTTCGTTGGGTCAATTCATGAACAGTGTTGTTGGGACCGGGAATAAAAGTATATTTTGGTTGGATACATGGATCGAGAATTTCCCATTAAGGGAAAGGTTTCCTGAGCTATTTGTTATTGAAAAGTCTAAAGGTTGTACGGTAGCGGATGGGATGTTTGTTAACCTTAATGCGGTTAGTTGGGTTTGGGATTGGAGAAGAAGACCGACATTGATATGAGCGGGATCAACTTGCTTCATTGTCATCGTTGTTAGGAAGTTTCTCTAGAATTTCAGGGGAGGATAAATGGGTATGGCTGGGAGATAATTCAGGCCAATTTTCGGTTCGATCATTGAGGCAACTGCTGAAGCATAATCGGGTCATCCCCGATTTGTGTCCATTACTTTGGTTAAAATTGGATCCCGTTAAAGATCCGGTGTTTTATATGGAGGGCGAGATTGAATCGACTGCCAACAAAAAAGAGTCTAGCGAGTAGAGGTGTTCACATGTAGAATCAAGAATGCTCAATGTGCTTCGACTCTTTGGAATCTTCGAACCATTTATTATGCTTTTGTCCCTTCGCGGTTGAGGTTTGGTCTCGGGTGTCCAATTGGTGTCATTATCCATCTGGTTCCTTTTCAACGATTGGTGAACTAACGGATTGGCTAAGGCAATTGGAGGATAGATTTGTTATAAAGAAAGTCAATTTTGCTATTGTTGTCGCTACACTGTGGTTTATATGGCTGGCCCAGAATAATTTTTTGTTTAAAGGTGAAATACTATCTATTGAGCATATTGTAGAGTTGGTTAAATCTAATTTCTGATTGTGGTTGAGACATATGAGTAGAATGAATGTAATGGAATGGCACAACTGGTGGTCTTTTTTTTTGTAGGATGTTGTGATGTACTTTAAGGGTTGATCCTAATATCTTGCTAGTGGTTTTTTAATTTAATGTTAATTTTGCTGTTAAAAAAAACTAATTGTAACTCAACTTAGATCTTCATAGTTAATGTATAGAAAATATATAAATTACAATGCATAATTATTTGATCATGGTGTATTGCAAGTTGCCTTTGTGTGTTATGTAATATGTTTCATTTTTAAGCTTATGTTGCTCTAAATTTTGTATGTATGTTTTATTAATTTTTCTGTAACTTAAAATGTATCATTGGTGGAATGTTTTAGAAGATTCAAAATAGATGCATGTATTTATTTCTGTTGCTTAAAATTATATAAAATGAATATGCCAAACCCTACAATTAGTATCTAGAGCTTCTTATGTGAGTTCTTGAAGTTTTTTTTAACTAACCAATTTTCAACTTTAAAAGCTAATGGTATATGATTTCTCAAGTTATAAAAACAATATACTTGTAAGCAACAAGTTTTATATAAATTTATGTTACCACTTTACATGTATGCAAGGAGGTAAATGTTGCTAAAAGGATCTCCGAATGAAATTGCACATCTCTTGTGAAGCAAGCAATGTGTTTGTGCATATTTTGTGTTAATAATATGATTGTATAATTATATTTCATTTCGTTATGTAATAGTTTAAATTATTTCAAGTTTTATGTTTGTATATGTGGTTTTCGTCCCTAAGATTTTATAAAAATTGTCATTTGAGTTCAAACATATAAAATTTGTTATTTGCAACCAAATGTTTCACAAAAATTGCCATTTGAATCTATTTAACTTCTTCTAATTAACACCGTTAATGTTTTCCGTTAAATTTCCAATATTAGGGGGGTACAATATAAAAAATCAAGTCTACCGTGAGGGGGTTTATTCATTTAGTCTCGTTTGATAATAACCATTGAGATTTGAATCTACTTATTAGATAAAATAAAATAATAATAACCACTTACAAGTGACACATTTCTAATTTTACAAAACCTACACCACAAAAATGTATAAATAAACCAGCTCGCACATTTAACTAAACTTAAAAAAACAACACTTACCAAAAGATACTAAACGCCTACAACTGTTCACGTGGGCTGGTTTTTTTTATTTTGTTTTCATTTTGACTATAAAACCAACCTACGTTAAAAGTTTTATGTGTTTATTCTATTTTGGTAACCACAGTTACAATTTGACTCTATGGTAGTCTTTTATTGTTTTGTCTTATTAATGTATTTTGGTTTAGTAGTTATGTTACTTTTGCCTATCTTGTTAAATAATGAATTTCTTTAGTTTAATGTTTAATTATAATTACGATAATTGATATTCTATAGTTATTATTCATGGACTATTAATGTCATATTATTTATTATTTTCTTATATTTTTATGATGATTTGTCTTTTATGATTATGATTCAAATGGTTTATACCATATAACTTGTTTGTTTATTTATATATTTTTGTGTTGTATATTTTATAAAGTCTGAGATTAGTCACTTTAGTTGGTTATTATTATATTTTATTTTATTTAATAGGTGGATTCAAATCGCAATAGTAATTACCAAACGAGATGAACGCATAATACCCCTCACGTAGAGTTGAGTTTTTAAAATTATTTTTGACAAAAATACTCTAAATGTAAGAAACTTAACAAAAAAGTTAATGATGTTAAATTAGAAGTAGTTAAATGGACTCAAATGTCAATTTTTATGAAACATTTGGATGTAAATGACAAAATTTAAACTTTTGAACTCAAATGAAAATTTTAATGAAACCTCGGGGATGAAAAACATATTTAACTCTTTTTATTATAAATTATGTTAACGTAGTTTGAATTATTATATTCAAATATAACAAAATGAGAACGTGCCATATTACGCTTTTTAACATTAAGGTCACGTGGCTACAAACCGAGTGTGGAGTAAATTATATAGAACATTTGGTGTTTAATTCTAGGGGTGTTAAAAAAATCCGAAAATTTGTCCGAACTTCGGATATCCGAAATTTCGAATTCGGATTCGGATAGTGATTTTGAGAATTTTCGGATATTTTAGATATCTGAAATATCCAAAATATTTTTATATTTAAAAATATATAATATTAATTAAATATTTCGGATATTTTCAGATATTTCGGATATTTTAATAATAAACTTTGGATATATGAAATAAAATTAAATAAGATTTATTATATTTTTATAAAATTTATTAAATAATACAGCTTTTTTTTTTTTTAAATTCGGATATCCGAATGAATATCCAAATCCGAATCTAAAATTTCAGATATCCGAAATTTCGGATTCGGATAGTGAAACCCTCTATCCGAAATTTTCGGATATCCAAAAATGAACACCCCTATTTAATTATTTATTATATCAGCATTGAATATCTACAATTCTACAAAATTCATCAGGCCAATTCAATGAACGAATTGACATAAATTAGGTTAACTTGCCAATTTAACAAATCTACTTGTTAAATAATCACATAAAGCATAAGAGTTCAATCGTGGCATCAATGACAGACTCAGGATTTTTTTTTCATAAGGAGCATAAATTTTTAAGGATCGTTTGACAATCACATTATAATATATTTTCTTGGTCCGGTTGGGTCAATCTGATCGAATCTGGTTCATTACCAAAAACATTGTTAAAACCGTTTGCAAACTTGTATTTGCTAACATGTATATGCATATCAATAACCGTATAGAAGCAATATACTCATAAAAATTATGATATGTGATGTGTGAAAGCAATAATACTAATAAAAATAATAACGTGCGATAGAAGTAAGACTTTTCAATTAAAGAATCTTAATAGAAACGTTTTGCAAAATTGTTAAGAGTGTCAATTAGGCCTTGATAATGATAATGTTTAACATGTTTGAAAACAATATTGGCCATTAAATATAACATTTGGTATCTCATATGTTGGAAACAATATACAGGTAGTATGTTTTATTGTCATAAGCATTTATCTCGATATAGATTTAGCAATCGCCCCCTTTTTGTTTATCTTGATATAACTACCTTATTATTTGAGAGCGAAAATACTAAAAATCTATTTGGTTATAGCCCCTAATTAGTGAGAAAATGTTGTTCATCGAACTGTTAGAGGATCGTTGGACCCCATTATAGTTCTGCCACTAGTAATGTGTTTGAGACAACCTTCCACTTTCTTTATTTTTAAAACTTTAAGAGGGAGGGTTTATAAAAGCGGATATCAAATGTACAAGCTAACTTAAATTCAGTGTTGTAAAATTGGTCCTAGTCGGCAATTAATCGGGGAACTAATTTGAAATCGGCCTCCAGCCTTTGTGATTTCACATAATCGAAGGGTTAATCGGTAATCGGTACTAGTCGGGAAAAACTGGATGTAGTCGAACCTAATTAGTAAAAAATCGGTCAAAATGAGTCAAAATAGGTCATGGTCAGAACCAGTCAAATTTGATCAAATTTCTTTCAAAATCAATCTAATTTGCCTAGATTTTATCAAAATTAGTCAAATTTTGGTTATGATTGGTCAAAAAATGTCAATGTTTGATTTATTTTTGAATTTAATTACATATATGTATACATATACATAGATACACATATAAATTACATGTAAAATTTCAATCTGATTAGTCCCGATTACTCCCGACTAATCCCGATTACTCCCGACTAATCCCGATTACTTCCGACTAATCCCGATTAATCCCTAGGCGGTACCACACCGCTTGACTAGCGACTAATAATTTTTACAATCATGCTTAAATGTGCGAAAAAAAAAGCTAGAGCACTTGCTGTAAGCTACGGGTGATGCAGGATCTTAGATTGCAACTAATTTAAGTCTTCGTAATAAAACATGAGTAATTAATTTATAAAATTCAAATATAAAACGTACCAAAAATCTTTAAGTTAGTTTTTTTCGGTAGATGACATAATAGACAGTTATTCCCTTTCACAACTATTATAATCTCTGCTCCATTATTTGACAAGGAAAAGCTTAATGAGAAGAACTTAGATTGGTTTACAGGATCGTATTAGAAACCAATTTCTAAGGGGGAAACATGATCAAATTGAAACGATTTAAAACCGAATCGAGTCGGTTTTTGACTCATTACAACGGATAGGGCCTCAAACCGATTTCAAACAGTTGGATCAGATAGATTTTTGTAGAGAAATTGGTTCAAATAACGGATGATGTAAGAGTCGTGAAAAACACTTTTAGTTATTTGAGGTTCAATCCAAACTTTCAATCGAATAAAACTCAGAAATTAAGAACGATATATGAATTAATTGGAAAGTTTCTTGAGCAAGAAATCAGAAGAAGAAAACGATCATGTTTCAAATTCGCATTTTACAAGGATGAGGTTAATTGCCGAATGCAGTTTATATGTTTAAAAACGCTCATTTCCCCCGAGTTTCACATGTAAAACTTCGAGAAAATTGAAATTTTAATACGTTTTTAATAAAACAATTTTTATTAAGGCTAGGGGCTCTGTCCCTTAGACTCCGCTCCCAAGGGCTCTGCCCCCGAACCCCCATTGCTTAGAGGCTTCTTCCATAAGAATATGCTAATATCGAAGATCATAATAAACTCAAACAAATATGCATTCTGCACCTCCTGACTTGTTTATTGGATATGATAATCACCTTGATCGATTAGTCAGTGCAATTATACTAAAATATATAACAAATTAAAATTAGTTTCGCTCAGAAAGGTTTTCAAATCATATTTGGATCCAGTTTCAGATCATGATGTGAAGTTGTGCATCTCTATTGCAATTTGCACTACGTGTGCTAAGAATTACGTCCATTCTCTTTCACTTGGGCCTGAATGGGCCTAGTGGGTTCAGTTTGGTTATAGTATTTTAAGTGTTTGCAAAGACCCACGAGTCGAATTGGACTCTTTCTACATCTTTATGTCACCACATGGGCCGTTGGATCTAATAATGAAACAAATTAATTGGACCAATAGCTTTGAATAGACAAGGCCCAAATGTAAATGGGTTTAGTATCTATCTAACAGCCTGCAAAGTTCTTTTGTCAAAAGCTTTAGTAATTCCCCATTTCTCCATTTCGATGAATATGCTAACCTTTTACTGATGTTGATGCTAGATATTTTAATTTCTGTAACATTTTGGTAACGGAAAATAAAGTACTTTTCATATGATAAAACATTAAGGTTTTAATTAAGATAAAAAGAAATACATGTTTCACGATATCATAAGACAGAAAACATATAGTTTATAGATTACATGATTTACTTTGACATTTTGCTGATAATCTTGTTCAAGAGCCAATACAAGGTGTACATCATTGTAACCATTGCACTTTTGAAGTTTTGTTTTTTTATGTAATGGTAGTTGATAAATAAATTATGATAGAAGATGTTGGTTATATGGAATCTCTATTTAGTTGGCCTTGTGGTCGAAAATAAAAGATACACGTGTGAGTAGGCATGGTATTTGATTTTATATGAACAAGTTACATGCATGTATGCGATCTAGAAAAAAAATTCATTAATTTGATATCTAGGTTTTAATTATTAGAGCTATAGTAATGCTATGGAGAAATTATAGTAATATAATTTGTTCTAGTGTTGAATCCAAGCTTGAAAAATTCACTTGACGTTACACTTAAGTAACCCTGTAAGAATAGTCGATGCGTTGTGCCCTCAAACGCTCCTAATTATGATGCACTCAACCCATTTTGATTACAATTAATACTCAATCAACCGTTGTTATTATAAATGTTAGTAAAAAGGATTATGACAAATTTGTAAATTTCATCTTGTCGTGTGCCCCTAAGATTTTATAGTGCACGTGTGTGACTAGTGTACATATAAATCTTATTATAAATATGACAAACTTATTAAATATATAAATGTATTAAAAAATGTTTACTTACTATTACACCTACCAATTGCACGATCACAATAAAATAACTCTTCTTTGAACCAAACATTTGTCTAACAGTTCATGACTTTTCGGCTAAAAGTCAGTTTATATTCGTTCATTTATTTAATGAACGAACACGAACAAAAAAACTGTTAGGTTAAACAAATGAACAAGAACAAAGACGTTGTTCGTACATAAACATTTGATTACATGTTTTTGAACATTCAATAATATGTTCATTTGTATTTGTTCATTTAAGAATTCAAATTTTGATTTTCCTAGTTGTAATTTATAAAAATACAAAACACTAGTTATACTATATGTCTCTCCCAACATCCTATTTGATCATTTTCAATTTTAGTTTATGTTTAGCTTGATAAACTTTTAAATTTTTGTGTTAATTATGTCAAGTATTCTTTGATAATTATGTTATATTTGTTTTAAAGCTTGACAAAAAACAGACTTCATGAACAGTTATACCTTTGTTTTAAATTTGTCTCTCCCAACATACTATATGTCTCTCCCAACATCCTATTTGATAATTATGTTAAATTTGTTTTAAAAATACAAAACACTAGTTATACCTTTGTTTACGTTTTGTCTTTGTTTGCGTTTATTTATGTTGGATAAGTGTTCTTAAACACGTCATGAACAGTATATCTTCTTACAAAAAATCTTGTTTTGTTTAGGTATTCTTGAATAACTTCAATTCTTTAATTAATAAACACAAACAAAACCTTATTTATGTTTGTGTTCGCTTGATTTATTTACAAACTCTACTTGCGTTTAAGATTACTTTGTTGGTAGAGGGAATATTTTTGCTTTTAACTGTATTTATCTATACAAAATAAGTGCTTTCTTATTTGACTAAAGATAATAATAAGGAATTAGAAAAGTTCAGTAAACTTTAGATAACAAGTTATCATGGTTACTTAAAAAAATCATAGTCTATAACTTAAAGATATGTGATCTCGATCTTTACAAGTCATGGCAGGTTAAACCCATGAGTGATGGGTCCTTATATGTTGTACACTATGCGAACAAGTGTCGTGTTTTCTAGATAATGATAATGAGCCGAATTAAGCACAAACTCGTCTAAGCTCGAGCTCAGCTGTTTTAAATTAAGATAACTCCAGTTTGAGTTTGGCTGATTTTGAACTCTATTTCAAAAACTCGAGTGTGGCTCGTGAGTAGCTTTTTAAGCTCAAGCTTCACTAAGGCTTGGAATTGTATGCTATTTGTTATTTTATTTATGAGCATTTATAATTTATTATATATATATATAAGTATATTTTTATATTACATGATTTAGTTATTATTGTTTTTTATATACTATCTATTACATAATTTAGTTATTTTTTATACAATACACATTATAGAGTTACATAATTTTTATTGTATAACCTCATATAATATACAGATCTATAATCTAGTTGTTTTATATTTCTTATATGTTTCTAGCACCTCATACCCAAAAACTTAGTTGTAAATAAGCTCTAAATATGATTTCACAGTAACTTTTCACGGGTGTAATCAAGTTTCTTAATGTTTCTAGTAAATCCACTAAAACTTTTTTTTCCTATAAAGTCACTCAATTTTCACTAGTGTTTCAATCCTATGTTAAAAATTTATAAATGTTGTATTTTAAAAATTAAGTTAGACAAATGAAACATATATAAATTTTAGTTACTATTCAACACTTATTATTATCCAATTTAACTTAATTCAATAATTTTTAAAACTTTGTTACTAAATTATGTTTTCCCCCGATTACCTATCAAATTACTTTGAAAATTTTCAATTACTTAGTAATTAAAATTCATATATGTTATCTTTTTCTAAGTTAATTTTAAAAAAGTAAACATTTGTAAAATTATTATATAATAATGGAACACATAGTGAAGTTAAGTGACTTTAAAAAGACAAAAAAAAGATATTTTCCCAGTAATATAATATATAAATAACTTAAACATACAACCTTAAAACTATATGCAACATCCAGAGAAATAAAATTATCGTATGTACATGAGACACACCTCATACTTGTGTATTGAAAAAATTTTTTGCGCCTCAAGTGCACTTTTTTGTACATCACTTGCCACGAGTAGGCAAATGCACACACCTTTACAATTAGTACTCCTCTTGCGTGCTTTCTAAAGCCTAAGCTCATAATAGTATGTTTTGAGTTTACATTTTTTATACATATAAAAACATGGCAGTTAGAGAAAAGGGTGACTAGGGTTTCACCATTTCAAACTTTGAACATCTTTCCAATTTAAGCCAATCACACGCCTCGAACCCTAAACTTTTCTAGATGAGTCTTATTTTGATTATTCAAATATAGACAATCTTAGCTGTGATTTGTAAATCTTGATATTAATAAACAAATCTTGTTGATGAATCTACAACCTAATTAAAAAATTTGTTTTGGCATTCCAAGATGAAGCAAATAGTAGATATGATTCCCTTAAAATGAAAAACTATAAGTTTATTAATTTGGAAAAAAATAAAAGTAGAAGGTTGCTTTAGAATTCATACATGTAGTAGGTTAGGACCACATAAAAACACTATTAGGTGCCCAAAAAAGCTACCACATACCATTGTCTTCGGATCTACAACACACCTGAAAGACCAATCTAGAAACCATTTCAATGTTTTACAACCAAGCTCATAGAATAAAGTTACACCTACAACTTATTTAATCAATATTTTTTGAGCAACAATATATATATTTATGTGATCACATATAGCACACGGCACTCACATTTTCAAATGTTATTTATGTAATAGTCATTTGATTGGTTCATTAGATTTTTTAACCCGTTTACATGTAGGCGTTACTCAAAGAAAAACATTGCACTTTTTCCTAATATTCATGAGCACTATATATTACTAGAAAATTCGTACCATAGTTTTTTAAGAGATTATGAAATAAAGCCAGAGTAAAAACAAAATTCAAACATAGAACATTTCTTAGAAAGGATTGAATGTTCATCATTGCATAATTGCATTACCTTCTCAATGTACCATTGCACTTGCATTTAACAAAGAGAACAAAGAACATTGGTTTTCATCAAATTGTGAAAAAGTTAATGAATTTTGTCTTGCCTTAACGTGAAATCATTTTCTAACACTTTATAAACAACAGTGACACTTCGATAGAAGTGTCGTATAGCGTTTAGTGATAATAATTATTTCACCTTTCCATGTATAATAGCATTTTCTACATCACGTCTTGTAGTTTTGCACAAGACTGAAGTTTGGTAGACAGGAACTACTCAGATATTTTCTTTTTTAAAGTTGTTAGTTAAATATAACAAATATTTAAAGTTGACTAATTACATGAATAGTTTACATGATATGGTTAAATTTTAAAGCCCATTCTAACTTTCAAGAAATTAGATATAGTTTTAACTATTTGCTTTCGTGTAACGCATTTGATTTTTGTAGCCAATAAATGATGAGTATAATTGTTAAATTAAGGTTTTAGTGTTAATTTTTTTAATTAGAAAAAGACTTAAATAGAACACTCAACCCCACCTATATAGTCTATTTTTCTTAATTTTTACTTTTAAAGAGAATAATAAAATAGATACTTTACTTATCTTTAATTATGATATTTAATATATCTTAGTAATAAAGAATAAAAGTATTACAGAGTTGAAATTCTATTAAAAGGGTAACAAATTAAAATTGATTATACCCTATGTACAATTCATGTAATAGATATATAATCACACATATGTAAAATTCATGTAATAATATATATATATATATATATATATATATATATATATATATATATATATAAATAAGAAATGTGGTGAGTAAATTAAAAAAAAAGTGATTAAGAAAATAAATAAAAACAAAAGAGAGGTGAGTGGTAAGCATGTGCCAAGGCTTACATTAAAAGGCTAATTTAGTGGAACAAGTTAAGTAGTTTTAATTTTTTTTTCTTTTATACAAAAAACATGGACCACTTCCACATTTCCCATTTGCCCTCCACACACGTCGCTAGTACGGACCTTTCTTTTTCATATAAAATATGCTTTACGTCTTTTAATTAAAATTAATTACCTTTTATTAGTTAATATATATCTGTAGTTTTAGATATCCAATTTTGTTTAGATTAATTTGCAAATATGGTCCTAATGCTTAAATCAAATTGGAGTTTTAGAAGATGTTGTAAAACTAGTATCCATTGTTAAAGGATTGTTAGTTTTTTTATACTTAATCCTTTCTAACAATCATTTAACAGTTTACACTATTTTTACAATGTTTCTAAAAACTTTAAACTATTTTTATAATTCTTTAATCTTAAGGATTAATTCTAAAATCTAACAAATCATAAGAAATACCCGACTAGGATTAGTGTAACATTTAACATATATTTCAAACATGTTTTTCTTATTGTTGGACGTATGTTAAGATTAAGAAACACTAGTAAAAGTTAACATGCAACAATATTATGATATAAGTCATAACTATATGTGTGAAATACTTCTACCATACTTATATAAGTATGATATAATAAAAAGGATTACATTCCTGATTTTTTTAATCAATATTTACTAATGTGTAAACCATAATTAAAATACACAGGAAAAAAAGATATTCACAAGAACATGGAATATGATGTTGTCTCTAGAAGAAACTTATCACAAGAATTTTAACATTAAGTTCTTGTATATGTATGGTAGAGATAAGTTTACCTTTTCTCATAAAATTGTAACAAATTAGCTTTCTACATATTAATAGAAACAGTATTTGTCGAAAAAGTCATAAAACAATTTAATTACGAAATAGGATTAAGTTTAAACTAGTTTATTACCCATTGCTCGTTGCAAAAACATCGTATGCATCGTGATAAAGTAAATTTTATAATTGACTTGACTTGTTTCCAACTAAATTTACATCGAAACATAGAGTAACTCGAATCTATATCGTTGAATAAAACTCATTATATTTGACTCGACTCTTTTCAAAACAAATTAATGTCGAAACGTAGATCGACTCAAAACGTACAAATAAAAGCACATGCGGTGCGCCGTATGCAACGTAATAAAGTATAAATTATAATCGTCCCGACCCGTTTCGAAACTAAATTTATGTCAAAATGTAAAGTAACTTGGATTTATACCAGTTAAAGTAAAAGTTCCAAAGTTAAGAAGTGAGAGTTTACTATGACAACCCTATCTTCCTTTCTAAGATAATAAACAAAGCCAAAGAAATTAAAGAAATATATATTTTTAGAAAAAAATTAGGCAACACAATAGATAAAGAAGAGAGAGATTGTAGGGGGATTTGAACATAGATACTTTGTTTGTGAAAACGAACAATTTAACCACTACACCAACAATCGACCCTTATCATAGGATTCAACCAAATAAGTATATAACGAAACTCGTGCAAGTGTCATATTATTTATCTATATAATAACATATCCTTAGCTACAAGACAATTTTAAAGTCTTTAATATTTACCATCTAAGTTTTTTTCTTTTATATACTTTAAAAACCAACTTAAATAATTTCACACATCATTTATACTTTGGTTTATTTTTAGGTTTTTATTAGGGTCCTAATAAAGAGACACCCTCAATTATAAATCGACACCCACCTATACGCCGCGTATGGATACGCGGCGTATAGGCTTTTTAGAAGACAAAACTGGCAAAGTCAAATCAGTCATTCAGCGGGCCTATACGCCGCTTATGGACCCATACGCTGCGTATAGGCCTGGGTCGTATGGGTGTGTGTTGGATCAAGAAGAAGACTAATGCAACCAAAACTATGTCACTTAAGTTATTTTGATGCTGCATGCAAAGGCTTCCGAAGGTTGTAGAGTTCTTCCGAAGACAAAGAGAAAGATCAACTTCCAAAGACAAAACTCTACTTTCGAATACAAGGTCATACTTCCAAAGTTCAAGACTTAGAAGAATAAAGTAAAGACCACTTCCGAAGTATGATGAAAAGAAGAAGTCTCCAAGCCTTGGAAGAAGCAGCCTCTTCCGAAGTATAAGTGGCTTCGGAAGTACTTACTCTTCCGAAGCCATTTAACCTTCGGAAGACACTGCTATGAACTAGTGGACACAAGTATGGTCTCTGACACTCTGCTGCAGACTACTGATACAACATGGCTTCTTCCCTAAGAGCCATGTTGTTGACCATACTTTATTCCACTGTTTACCTTTTTATGATAGTACATGTTACCAACTTTAGTTGATAACAAAAGGTAAGTCAGGGACATGTCCTGACTACCATATCTCAGATAATACTTTATCTGAGATACCTTAAACTATAATCTTATAGTATAGGCTTTAGCTAAGGAATCCCAGCTGGTATCAAA
>BJCM01069992.1:0-22719 GCA_018326385.1 Flaveria bidentis
GACAACGGTGGAGTCGGAGAGGAGGGAGGTGGTGGGGTCGAGCTGGTTTTGGAGGTGGAGAAGGGGAGGGGTATTTTGTTATTTTTAACACTCACTTAACAGAAAATGTTAACACCGTTAGTTAAAAAAATAAAAATAGAAACAATTCGCAAAACTCAGGCCAATAATGGAGACAAAATAAACGTTGGTACTCAAGTGGAGACAATTTGCAAAACCCGGGGACGAAAACCGAGATGAACTCTAAATAGAAATAAAATTTTAATATATTAAAAAATTAAGTTTAATATAAAAATTTAATAATATTATTAAATATCAATGTAATTATTTAATTATAGAAACAAACAATTTTTTTCATAAGAAGTAATATGATGATATCATTTGTCGTCTTTAATTATTCTTATTAGAGCATAATGATATCATTAAGATTTTGTTAAAATAGGTTTTGATGTGTTTGACGTGATATACTTTTCGATTGGAAGTATGGAATAAACATTTGTAAATGAAACGACGAAAAAATAAAAAAGATGTAATGAATCGGGTCGGTTACTCGGTTACCCGCTGACCCACAGAAGATCCGGTACCTTTTCCCTTACAACTCTCTCGATCTCACGATTATAGTCGTCTCTTTCACTCCAAAATTGATACTCCAAATCCACCATTTTTGGTGTACCATTGATTACCGCAGACACCGGACAACCCATACGTCTGTTCACTATCACACCGCTATTCGATTTCACCACCGTCGGGTCGTTTCGGTACTCTACCCATTCCTATTGACACATGCTCTCTGATTCGTTGCTGCCACAACACCATTCAGGTATAATATCAACATAGATTCGTTCTCTTATTTATGAAATACATACGTAGATGCATTCGCATGTTAGGGTTATTTGTTGAGGATGAGTTGAAATGTTGATTCTGGCTACTGTGAATTAGGGCACTGATTTGGGGAACGCGACATCTGTAATGTGTTTTACAAATTGTTACTGAATTAGGGCACGGAATTACGGAACGGTTCTAGCTTTGCTACTTTTTTGGTTTTATGTTTTTTCTTTTGGTTTGTTTATGCTATAATTGAAGTTTGAATTAGTAGTTTAGTTACAACATATGAACAATGGTAACTAGTGTAGTTATTTGATATTACAGTTTAAGATTTATAGTGATTTTTATAGGTGACACGTTAGCTCTAACCCAGGTGGTGTGGTACAGTTACATTTCATGCTCTCAGCAATTAGGGACTTGCTTTACATGTTCCTTGAAATATGCCATGCTTTCTGTTCTTAAACTTTTCTCAGGTTTGATTTACTTTTAGTTGTGTGTATTCTTAAATATCAAGAACGGGTTTTGCAGGAAGTGAGTGCAATTGTTCCTGTGGCAAGAAAAACGGACAATAGTTAAAACTGCAATCAGTAAGTTCTGTGCAGCAATACGGTTGCAGTTTGATTTCGATAGAGCAATTTACAACCTTGGCACTGCTCTGGTTAGTTAAATCTATCTTCTTTTTTTCATTAGACATGATGTTTTATACGCATTAGGAAATATGAATTTGGCTTCATTATTAATCACAGTCCTGCTTCTGCAGTATGCATTAGCAGAACTGCAGAAGACACATCAAGAACCGGGGTATTGTTGTTGGAAACAAGATTTCCTTTAAAGAGTTATACAGTTAACCTGCTATCTACATAGTTTCTGCTCATGCATTGGAACCAAGCTACTCAGTAAAAATTGTTTTATCATCTATCAACGATAGTTATTAGACTCAAGTATTGTGTAGTGGGAGTTAATCAATTCAACACAAACACAAAGCTTTGTGAAAAGGGGAAAAATCAAAGCACTAAAGCATCGGAAGGGGGCCAAAGGTGGTGTTCAAAGAGGTTATGGTGTGGAGGAAATTGGGGCCAACAACGAGGAGGAAGAGGAGCAAAGTCAATAATCTTATTTCGCTCCTGCTGGTGATGGTTTTTTCGTTGCTGTTCGATTTCTTCTCCGGTGGTGATGGTCATCAGACAGATTTTGGTTTTGTTAAAGGTGCCTTTGGAAAGAGCGACGGAGGTGTTGGTGCGATTTTCTGGGTCACCGGTGGCAGCATTGGTGCTAGTGGTGGCAATGGCTCCCAATCTAATGTTGGAATAGCTATCGCTGTGACGGTCATGGCTGGTCTTGCTGTCGCTGCCACCCTTGTTTACTCTAATAGGTAAAAACCAGAAGAGAACTTTTACAATCGCTTCAATTTGTTACATAAATTGAAATAGATCAATCGAAACCTTAAATTTCTAATTTGACTTTCTAGCCTGATATAGACTACACATATATTTATTCGACATATAGATTTACAAGATAAAAAGAAAGATGTTGGTTCCACAGAAAAAACATTCATACATGCGTACTTTATTTTCTTTAATCTTTTTTTTGGAGAGGACGATGTCCGCCATATTTCCTGGGCTATTAGAGTTATCTCAACCCTGTATCTTTTGTTAGTCACGCCCAGCCTTAGAGTTGCGATTGTTCCAAATTACTTTACAGCAAGCTAGATTTCTTAAAGTCTTTCATAATACCTGGTTCCTTGTTACTTTTGTTTTATTTGTGGCTTCATATAATGGGTAAACAACTATATGTTCTTGTGATGTAGGGGGCACCTGCAATCTCCTTGGTCAAGTAGGAGAAGAAAGCATGCTCTTCAGCCGAAACAATGGAAAAGTTTATTTGATGAAGATGGAAGGCTATGTGATGGTGGAGTGAAGTTCTTGAAGAAAGTTAGAAGTGGAGTATGTTGTTACCTTTGCATAAATACACATGAAAATATGTTTTATGTTGGGATAGAGTTAAACTTTAATTTATGATGCCTTTTGAATCACTTATGGTTGCTTATGTGAATTGATTATATATATTTATGCAGGGTGTTCATCCTAGTTTAAGAGCAGAAGTGTGGCCGTTTCTTCTTGGAGTGTAAGCACCTAAGACCTGTATATCTGGATCTTTGTTTTGCTATGATGACATTTTATTCAGATTTCTTTCGTTTTGTACGTTGAAATGCTTTTATATATATATATATATATATATATATATATATATATGGGTCTGGTCAACTTGGTTTGCAGTTATTACCTCTTTCAAGTAAGTGTTCTTTTAGCATGTATATGGGTCTTTGTTTGCTACATGATAACATATGCCTTTATAATTCATGCAGTATGCAACATCTAATTTGCTGGTCGTTAACATCTGGCATTTGCCTTCTTTCTGCTGATATACTCATACACTTTTATATATTAATTATATTTTGTTCATTTGGTTTTGAACTTTGAGCTAGATTCATTAAGAATTGTGTGTGGGCATCAACGTTTAAGATACATGATAAACGAAGTGTTGTTTTGTTAGTGTTAGTTTTGTTTCACTGCTTTTGTGTTTCTGAAACTCACTTTCATTTATGATACATACAAGTGAAAACTCATAACGTTATCTGAAAGCATAACTGTTTCTTTTTTCCTTTTTTTTGCAGCTACGATCTTAAAAGTTCAAAAGAAGAACGAGATGCTGTAAAAATTGCAAATAGGTGTCTAACAACCTCTCACCTCCAGGATACCATCATTTTCGTATCTAAATTCTTTTTCACTTGAAAACTTTACTAAATATAATATTTGTGTGTATACTTTTTTGACAGGAAAGAGTATGAGAAGCTTAGGAAACAGTGCCAACAAACTTACAAACTTAGTGATAAACCGACCCAGATAAAAGAAAACTGTGAAAGCAACAACAAAGATGATGGTGAAGTTCTAGATCCTTCTAGTCCCAGGAATTCTCCCTCTCCTTGTCTGAATCAATCAGATGATTGTAAACCATGCAAGGATGGTGAAGATAGTGAACTCACCTGCAAAAACGAAATGGAGTCTTCTGATTCCGACTCTTCTGTAGAAGCTGATGTCATGCATTCTGAAAAAGTTGCACAAGAAACCAACGTCACTTCCTCCAACACAGGAAGTAAAACCTTAAATTTATACAGATCAGAAAGTTTCGCCACATGGCAACGAATCATTCGTGTGGATGCCATCCGTGCAAATGATGAATGGATCGCTCACTCACCGTCTCAAGCAGCTGTTGGCTTAACAAAAGCAGTTGAATTAGCCGAGAGGGTATGTCTCAAGGACTACAATCACCTGGAAGCATGTAGAATCTTCCATGCTGCACGCTTAGTTTCAATTCTAGAAGCATACGCTTTGTATGACCCAGAAATCGGTTACTGTCAAGGAATGAGTGATTTACTTTCACCAATCATATCGGTGGTTGAAGAGGACAGTGAAGCCTTCTGGTGTTTTGTTGGGTTCATGAAGAAAGCACGCCACAATTTTCGGCTTGATGAGGTTGGGATAAGGCGGCAGTTGAACATAGTGTCAAAAATCATCAAGGGGAAAGACTCTCGTCTCTACCACCACCTAGAGGAGTTGCAGGCAGAGGATTGTTTCTTTGTGTATAGGATGGTGGTCGTTCTATTCAGGAGAGAGCTCAACTTTGAACAGATACTGTGTTTGTGGGAGGTGATGTGGGCGGATCAAACCGCCATCAGGGCAGGAATTACAAAATTGGCTTGGGGGCGGATGAGGCCGCGGGCTCCACCTACAGATGACTTATTGCTGTATGCAATAGCTGCTTGTGTGCTGCAGATGAGAAAGCAAATAATATACAAGTATAGCAGCATGGATGAAATACTGAGGGAGTGTAATAACATGGCTGGACATTTGGATGTTTGGAAGCTTCTCGATGATGCACAGGCTTTGGTGGTAAACCTCCATGACAAAATTTAGGAGCGGAGTTGCTTGGCCTTTATTTTTGGATTTTCCTTTTTCGCTCCCTTTCCACAGCACGAAATTGCTTCTTGTTTTAATAATATTGTTCAAGTGTTGCGCCGAGCCCCTGCTCATTGATTCGAGTGATGGTGTCTTCTTCCTAAAACATGTCAACATCTCATTGCGGGGTTCAGGTAGTTATGGTAAATCTATCTCAGTTTTAGCCTTTTAGAGAATGTTGTATTTTTCATTCAGCTACAGTTGAATTGAACCTTATATATGAACATGCTTTCTTAGAGAAATGTCGAATTATCTTCCTAATCATCCTCTTATCAGCAAACAAGTGTAGTCTTGGTGCATTGATGGATGATTAATCACAAGGCTTTAAAATCTCTCATTATTTCATATTCGACTAATCTCCATTTGATTGTATATATATATGAAATGAAGTTGAAGGGATAACCTCCAAATCTCTCAGGCCACATGGCTGTTGAGCGCTTGGCTTTAGATAATCCAACGTGGTTCTGAGCCATGTAGGTATGCAACACGGCCTTTGATTAAGCAGCTGGCATTACTGCCCTTTGACATATCATGAACAATAATAATTGACTTATGATACCGCGGTCAATGCTTTGATCTGGCGGATGATTTCTCGGGCACTTGACAAGTCTGACATCATATTTTGGGGTGTCACATTTTGCAGGTGATGCACACAACATTCACAGGAGATGACATGCAATATATTTCAAAATGTAATAATGTAGTCTAACAAACAAGTTGTAAGTTTTCATTTGGGAAGTAAAGAATTCATTATACAAAGTCATATTTGCATATCTATTTCCTCTTGAACAACAGGAACTTTGCTAAAAACTAAAAGTTTCACCCATTAACCAATTGGGAATCAATGAACCAGAATTAAAGACCAACACCTTATTTTAAATCTTAGTTAATGATTTCATCAAAGATGAAAACAACTCAAGCCTGAAGTAACCATAGACCATACTATGATGAAGAAAAGTCACACGAAAGGTTGTTGTGCATGAGTTCTGGACCCTACAAATAGTATATAGTGTTATGCTTGTTTATTGTTCATGTGTTTGAAGATTCACGAACCATATAACCTAGTACAAACAAAAAACATCAAATCATCAGTGGCAGTTTAAGCAAGAGCTTTTCTTTCGAATAGTAGTGCCGGGGTTCCTATGTTTACTCCATTTTCGTCAAAAAATACCAACAATTTTTTTAAAAATATTACAAAGTTGGCTGATTAGTAAGTAAATATAGCCCTGTTATTATCTTTTGTCATATGAGACAAGTAAATAACTTCGATCAACGACTTGGTCATTTTGCTTAGCCGGTAATTAGAACTTTTATATAAACACTCGGTGTACTCAGTAAGATTGAGTGTGAATTGGGCCACATAGACGTCAACGTAAGCTCCTTATCACCATTGACGGATGGCAAATGTATTCCAAGTGAATGTGTATGTGAGTAGTGTTCCATTTCATGTCGATGAGTATACTCACATGTGAGACTCACTTTCATTACTCATTGGCAAGAGGAGTGGTGTGTTAGTGAATGTGAGGTGTCACTAACAGGAAAGTTTGGGTTCATAGCTTATGTTCTGCGACTAGTTTTGTATGATTTTTGCACGAGGTAAGACTGATGTTTTAGCTGGCATAATAGATATTTTTTTGAAACAACTAGCTAGAAGGTATTTAAAATCACTCAACATCAGTGACAAGATATTTAAAATCACTAATATTATGACACAACTATGGTTGATTATATTATTTCATCTTTCCAAAACTATAACAAAATTTGATTCTAGTTTAAGAAGTTAAAAACTCCATACAAATGGGAGGGCTTATTTTCGCCAACGCAAGAACTGAGGCCGGTAGGGTCCACATACCTTCACCACATATCAAACCCGAAGCAACCGCAGGAACCATTGAATCAACTTCCTTAGCATTAATCTTGTGCCAAACAAATACAACTAAACTCCCAACACACATATCAACAGCAAAATATCCACCAACCAAGAAAGGCACAGCCATGCATATCGGCAATGGCATCCACTTGCCTATCTTTTTCGGCAACAGATCTTTGATCATGTTGATCGCCACAGCAAATGCAAAGAAACCATAACACAATTGTAAACAATGTTTAGGTAAAGCCGAAAACCCTTGGACTCCTAGAATCGCCAAGTTTCTGTAAATTATTGCATATGGTGCCTTATATTCTCCATTAGGATTTCCAATATCGAACGCCTTATAGAATAAGAAGAAGCTCAAAGGTGACACGATGCAACCTATGGCTGTACCAATGGCTTGACTAAGAAGCATGGTTCGAGGAGAAGTCAAAGTCAACTGACCCGTTTTCAGGTCATGCATCAGTATGCAAGAAACCGAGACAACCGACTTCACCAGCCCACAGCCCACCATTCCTGCCACCACTCCATCCTCTTTTCCCGCCAAGGCTGCCATCATGAAAAGCCCGATTTTACCATAATTATACGCCATGTTAAAGTCAGTCAACCCTGCTCCATAAGCATTACAGAATGCCAGAGATGGAGCAAAAATGTAGGCTATGATTACATAATACCATTTAACCTCAGGAAACATGTATGGTATCGCGATTACTGCAATAAAGGCAAAAATAAGGTAGCCAATTCCTCCAACCGACATGGGTATTGTTTCTCTAACAAAATTCTCATTCATTTTCTGCTCCTCTTCACTAACCTTCTTTCCTATAACTGCATTTACAAAAAGGAATATAAGTTTAGGTAACAAAAATAGACAAACAAAACACAAAAACTTATATGAATCTCCTAACAACCTGGATTAAGGTTCTTGGTCTTGAATCTTCCATGAACACTCATGGATGTGATGCATAGTATCTTGATGAAATTGTATAGCCCATCACCAAGGATTAGAGCTATTGAAATAAAGGCCTGCAACCCAAAAAAAACATACCTCATATAACTATCAATAATAATAATAACAACAATAAGTCTCAAATGTGTTCAATATTAAGAAAAAAATCAAGAAAAGTGAACCAAAATATCACCTTGTAACCATTGAGGCCTTTCATGCTACCTTCAGGCAAACCAGTAGGAAACCAATCTCCCTTATTGTTTCCAATCAAAGGCCACATTATACCCCATGAAACCACAGCTCCAAACAACAATGATAGGTTCACAATATGAGGGCAAATCATCCCAGTTCCCACATAAGTCATGCTAAAGTCAAAGTAAAACCTGCAACCAGATTCAGAACCCATATTTCAGAATCAAGAATGGTGTTAGTGAAATAAAGTTGCTTGCTTTACAAGCCACAACGAAGCGTGGTCATACGTGTTCTTCCAAGCTTTTAATCCAAAGGTAGGAAACTGAGCAAATCCACAGTCTCCTTCCTTTCCTGTAAAGAACCACTGAAAAAATCCCCAAAGAAAACTTGCTGAAAAGTACTTTGCAAATCCCTTCACTTGCTTCCTATAAACATTTAAAAAAATAGTTAAAAAATCTTGAGTTTTGATATCATTACAATATGCACAAAAGGAATTAAACAGTTTTGAATTTTAAGTACTTTGCCATATCATCTCCCTGACTATGAAACCCATTAATAAGAACACCGGTCGCCATCCCACTTGGAAATATCAACTTATAGTCAACAATCAAAACCTGTAGATAACCAAATGGAACTCCATTAGCACAGTATATTTAAATTCTGTATGCAAATATGATTTTGTTAACAATGCTACAAAGCATCTCCTTTCTGTCTGCAGACTAACCATTTAATATTCAACTAATAGTAATGAATAAAACATAATATTGACCTTAAGATTCTTTTTCTTTTTTCTTTATCAGCTCTAAAACATTTCTGTAATTCGACTACAGTAAAAGGAAATCAGAAAGTTTAAAGATGATATACCTTTCTAAGTGGAATCAATACAAAAAGACCGATAAAACAAACCAAAAAGGAGTAACCCATCATCCAGCCCACACCAGGTTCCTTGTAAGTCCCTGGTGAATTTGCTCCTCCTGCCAACTCATATGTTTTCTTGTTTAATCCCAGTAAATAAGACCCATACCCACCTATCAACAAAAACCCATAATTAATCCTGTAAAAAACTTTAAAAAATTCATAAAATTTTAAAAAATATTAAACCTCCTATGGCAATGCTATAACAAGCAACTGAACATGTCTGGATCATGGTATTCTCATGTCTGGTGAATGGAACAGACGAAATCCCAGACTTTTGTAACATCTTTGTCCAACTTCTCATGAACACAAAAGCAAGAAGCGCAGCCGAAACGTTCATATTAGGCGTCATGCCAGTTGTGAGGTTCAGTTTCATGGCTATAATACTATAGACACACCCTAAGATAACACTTGCTGCAATCCCACGAACCGTTATCTGTTGTGTCCATGGTTGCAGCCTTCTTGAACCCTCTAACTGATGATTACCATCATCATCTTTCTTCTCTTGTACCATTTCCTCTCTTTTCTCTCTTTCAATCTCCCCATTCTCATTCTTCACCATGTTCATAATGGATTCTGCATCAACAGGTTATCATCATTCATCAAACAACATAACATGCAAATATATCTTTAACTAATTATGTGAACTTCTATAATATAATCTTTCTCACCTTATATTCCTTCTTTTTGCTCCAAGAACACACTTCAAAAGTGTGGCTGCCACACGACCTTATAGGCTAATATTATTTCTTTATAAGCAACGAATCGGGTTCCGTTGAAGGCACACTCTTGATGTTACTTCAACAGATATTACTTGTTCAAATTGATATTGTTTTTTTATGACATGACAAGCATAAAGTTAGAATTAGAGCCATCGTTCTTGCCTACACTGGTAGTCTTTGAAGCACGTTAGTTTGCACTTTAATACCCTATACTTCCATTTGTTTGGTAATTTTGAATGTGACATTCCATATATTGTTAGGCTGAAAATGCCACTAAGTAATTCACTAGAATCAGAGTTCTTCTAGCATCTTATACTTCCATTTCACTTTTGGAAATTTTGAATATTACACTAAGTCGAGTCTTTGTCGAGCTGAATCCGACTATGATTCCAAATTTTTAGTTGTTTATCATTTTTAGCTTCTGCCAGTTTCAACGCAACCCTCATTGCAAAATTATCATATGGCCGCTACTCCCAAAGGAGCCAAGATTTTTATGTTTTTTTTAATTATAGGTTGAGTTGTCTGATTTGTTAGATATGAAACAAAGATGATATGTTTCAATTCGTAAGTTTAGATGATTTTGAATTTGGTGATCTCATTATAGGTTGAGTTGTCTGATTTGTTAGATATGAAACAAAGATGATATGTTTTAATTCGTAAGTTTAGATGATTTTGAATTTGGTGATCTCATTATAGGTTGAGTTGTCTGACTATAGGTTGAGTTGTCTGATTATAGGTTGAGTTGTCTGATTTGTGTAGCAATTGTTGCATACATCATGCCATCAACTTGCAACTATACGTATGAAACAACTGTTAAGCATCATATTATGTTAACTCCTGTGTAAAGAGGAAGCTGATCTAAACATATAACATCGAAATTGTATTACATATACAAAAAGTGAGAAAAAATCTCAGTTAACATAGATGTCATAAATATCTAGTAGAAATTGTAAATTTGGATAATTATTTTATTATATAATGTCATGGTTTTTGGAAGGCTGTGATTTGGAGTTGAAAAGTGGATGCAGAATATTTTTACTCCTATCATTACCACTCCACACGCCCCCCACGTTCTTTCGATAACGATATCTTATCTTTACAATTATGTTTATAAATTTAAATATTACACACATACAAATGATCTTTTGCCATATTCCCATGATTAAAAACACACAAACATAGACTTCGAACTAAGTAAGGAATTAGGGTTGATAACATGTTTTTATCATCTTAAACTAGTAAAATAAAATGGCTTAATATTTTGTATGGTTCAAGCGCTGAAATTCGAAGTGAGGTCCGAGGTCTTGTGTCCTTTAGAATGTTGTCTTTTTAGCACCTATCGAATCCCTACAACCATCATACTCTACAACTCAATAATTTCTTTGGACCTATAACCGAATAAATCAAACTTCTATTGAAACGTCTTCTTCTCCCCGATGGTCCGTATCTATATTTAATGGGTTGTTTGGTGACCATGTGTAAACAATAACCCCTACAAAAACTATCACTTTTCGAACTTAAAACTTTATTCATAAGTTTATAATTTTAACTAAAAAATTAAAAAGATCCCTTAAAATGGCTTTCTGTTTCATATTTCATATTTGTAATACCCTTGTATGATAACAACAAAATACTAAGAAAATTTAGAAGGAAAAAATGGAATACAAACTACATCATTATCTTAAAGTTTTAGAAGTTAAAGGTTATATTTTTGATATGAAATCTCAAACTTTAGGCTGAAATAAGATATTTTCAAGAAACTTCATGACTATATCCCTAACCTGCACGCCCAAACTTAGAAATATGCTCGTATATCTTCTCATACGATATCATCGTTGCTTTTTAGTTCTTGAATAGAAAGTGGAATCCGTTTTCATTATTGACTCGTTTACTAGATGCTTGATGTTAACATTGACAATACATATATAGAATAAACCAGGCGTTGAAATTAACAACATACCATTAACATGTAAAGGTATTTTAATACGGCAATACATAGTAGACGTTGGAGTCTCACAACCATCCAAATAGATTGTTACAAATTACAAGTGACCAAATTCGTGTTCCATGATTGTGATTGTCATTCACGCCTATTCTAAGGTTAATTGGCTTTTGAAGAATATGTGCCATAGGCTTGCCCATGTAGATGTAGTGTGGTCTCGTTAATTTATATTCTAACATTTTCTTTTTTTCTAATCCAGTTTTGTATCTTATAGTTTGGCATGAGAACAATTCTATTTTATGTTTTAAAGATATCATAGGTATCTATTGTAAACATCTAATCTCATAAATGAGACGTCTGTTAATTATTTAGTAAGAAGTCTATTTATTTTCATTTCTTTAACAAATTAAGTAACACGAACATAACTTTTTTGTAATTAAACGAGTGGATATGATGCATGTACTATTTTTTTGTAAGTTTGTGTTTATGTTTGTTCATTAATGTTTATTTTTGTTTATATTTGTTCTATTACATATTCAATTAAATTTATTTATTACAAACTAGTAATATTAATTGACCCATTATTTATGTTTTATTTAATATTCATTTCTTAAGGTTTTTATTTAATTTTTTATTATCTAATAGTTTAAAAGTTTTATTTTGTTGTTGCTTACTTTTAAGAAGTTGTATATTGTTGAACAATGTGATTAGGATGGAATTTAGACTTTAAGTTAGACATTGTTGTTTAGTTCTAAATGAAGTTTGATTCTATCGGTTTATGTCCATTTAAAATATCGGCGAACAAATATAAATGGACACGAACATAACCACATTTATTTTAATAACGAAAGAACACGAACAAGAAAACATCTACAAACAAGTATTTATTCTCGTCAGTTTATTCAGCTAAAGTAAACAAACGCACACATACATGAAAGTATCTTCAATTGAATGTTTTTCTTAGTTTATTTCAATTAAATTAAAAGTTAAATGAACAAACACGAAAACCGTGTTACGTGTTTGGTTTGATTTGCTTATAGTCCATTAAAGAATTCTACATGTTTTATATCTCTTATTTGGTGGATAATCTAGGCTCAAGCCCAAACCCAGCTACATTGCGGCCTACAGTAATATAATGAGGCCAGATGGCCCATTAACATTGATCAAGCCCATCATGGACCCAAACAGTCAAACACAGTTTGTAGACCTTCATTGTTAGGTTTTTCTATACATCAAAAATAAAATTCACCTGTTATAAAAGCTTAGGTTGATGGTACTCAATTGATTATATTAAACGTTCAATTTATCGGTTTATGTATTCATGAAGAATAGTCAAAGTCAAACTACGGATACAATAAACAAAGATAATCACCAAAGTCAGAATGATATCAACTTAATATGATATCGGTCATTGTTATCATTATCTTGATTCTTGACTAAACATACAATTATATTATGTGTAAATTATTCGGTATACTTTTATTGCTTGCTTTGGAAATATCGCAATTCATACAAACATTTACATAATACGAAAAGGTTAAAAAAACTTATGGGGTTAATAAATTTCATGATTTGATTTAAATTTTATGTCACATACATTGCCTATTTAAACTCACATAAGTATGCGCACAATACATACCGTCACAACATGTCACCAATTTATCATCTCGTTAACTAATTGTCTCAGTGTTAAAACGTCACAAGAAAACCGTCTTCTTCGAAGTATATAAAGAAAAAGCTCTTGGAATTTTATAAAATTAATCTTACCTAGGTAGCCTATCAATGTGTAGCTTATTTGTGTGTTTATATTTGACTTGTGAACTCACCTTGGATGCCTTTTAATTTCTTTGATTTATTTAAAGTTGATCAAATACTGAAACTTTTAATTTTTGTATTCTTTCTAAAAGAAAATATTACATTATATTATATTGCACGTATATAATGATTAAACGGCATGTTATTCTCCTTTGAAATATTTCCTTTATTGGCCCATTCCGTGCTTCTCAAAGTCGTGCATCATGAGTATGGTCTCCGATGTTAGCGCCATTTTACTTTTGCTTCGGTACAATTATTTTTTATGTTCATCATAATTAAAACAAACCAATACAATCACTACCACTTTTTTAAATAATGTCAACTATTTATCAGATTCGTAATCCTTAACAAACCGTATTATTATCTATTGAAAAAAGTTTATAACCTTTTCATGTCATTTCATAACTTCTTTGTTTTATAAAAAAACTTCAATGCCAAAAAACCATAAAATTACCAACATTTCTCAACTTATGCTCATCATAAACTGCAATCCTTAACTAATAACCAACTTATATATATATATATATATATATATATATTCTTGAACACCAATCACAAGTTCACAACCCAACAAGTTATTTTTATCCACCTTTTAATAAACTAAGGATAAAATTTAATTTTGGTATAAGATAGATTATAAATTAGTATAATTTAAGGCCATAAGGAGTGGAGTTTTGAAAATGCCTGGGCAATCCTAGGAGAAACTAAGGCCAAACGGGAATACCGCACTCCTATTCTAAAGTGTTACAACCCTATGAATATTCACCAGACCACACGATACTTTTGAAAAAAGTACTTCAAAAAAGAAAACCGAGAAATAAGAAAATATTAGGAGGATATGATATAAAATAAGAAAAACCTGAAAATCACACAAATAAATAAAAAAACTAATATCCTGCTGATACATGACACAAAAAAACTGGACGATTGTCAGTGAAAACTAAAAATAAAAATAAAAATACGCGAGTAAGTGTGTGACCGTAAAAACTAAAAGAAACGAAAAAGAGATATTTAGGGAAATGACAAATTGCAATAAAGTTCTTATCGAGTCCATGAATTTTCTGCAACAAATAACAACAGAAGTTTGACGTGAAACCCCGGGTGATCGGAAAACCCAAATCTACACAATCATCAACTTCATCCACCGGAGTTCTGACAACCACCGGAGATCCCAAAACCTCCACCGTCAACTCCTTTTCAGATCATTCCGATGGGAGGCGGTCAGAAGAGCTACTCCACCAATCCCGACGACTACAATCTTCTAGAAGAAGTAGGTTACGGCGCCAGCGCCACCGTCTACAGAGCCATCTATCTCCCCACCAATGACGTCCTCGCCGTTAAGTGCTTGGATCTCGAACGCATCAACAGCAATCTCGTAATTCCACTCTTAATTACTTCTCTCTTGATGTTTTCACTTTCTGTTTTTTGATATGTGTGTTCGTCAATTCACCTAATCAACTACCAATAGAAGCACGACGATGTGTTTGTTTCCTTTGATTGAATTGAAATTACAGTGATCGAATGTGCGACTCTACCTATTGAAGTTGAAACCTGTGCCAGTTGACATCACATCAGAGGTCAAATTGCATCCCCTTTTTGTGTCAAGAGGGGGAAAGTTTTAATTTTGCTTAAAATTGTACGAGTAGATCTCTAAGCAGTAAAGTTTACAGATTTTTTATTTGTGATCTGCCTGTTATATGGCCCCTTCATCCTTCATGTTGTGTAGACCATTAAGATTTGCCCTTTGAGCTTACTCAAGTGCAGAAGCGTTACTTGTATATTATAGATTATTAGACTGACTTAACCACTGCAAGTCGTTTATTTAGATATGATTATGCTGCACGAAACAATGATTGCAAGCAAAAAAGAACTTTATTAATTAAATGCTTAGCAGCATACTTAGATGCTATGAATTTGGAGAAAGATTAATTATTACCCATTTTATCAAATTAAGCAAAATATTATCCATTCTTCTCTTCATTTCATGCTGGCATAAGTTGTTTCTCTATGGTTTGCCGAAGATTTTTTCTTTTCTGTTGATCCTTATGGAACTTAAAATAACATCATCTTGCCTTATTTATAGAATAGCTTAAGTAAATTACTCGACTTTATTATCTGCACAAGTCACATTTCACTTTTATTTTCCTTTGCTCCTTCTCCTTTTATACTCTTATCTATTACCGATAAATGATCTGAATATTAATTTAGAAAAAGAGAGACGTATAGCAAATACAATATATGGAATTTGGTGATGAGTAACTAATGAAAGAACTGGTTACAGGATGATATTCGAAGGGAAGCCCAAACAATGAGTTTGATAGATCACCCGAATGTGATAAGGGCATTTTGTTCATTTGTCGTGAACCAAAATCTTTGGGTAGTTATGCCGTTCATGGCTGAAGGTTCTTGTCTACATCTCATGAAATCAGCATATCCTGACGGTTTTGAAGAACCGGCTATTGCTTCTATTCTCAAAGAGACACTCAAGGCATTGGAGTACTTGCATAGACATGGGCACATACATCGTGATGTTAAGGTCACTAGATCTAATATTTTGTATTGTTTTCTAGTTTTCCGATTATTATTTCTCAACTTTATTTTGGTTTAGGCTGGAAATATACTTCTTGACTCTAATGGGGAGATAAAGCTTGGGGACTTTGGTGTGTCGGCTTGTATGTTTGATAGCGGTGATAGACGGCGTTCTAGAAACACTTTCGTGGGGACTCCTTGCTGGTTAGTACATGTTCTACCGACTTTTGGTTTATAAAGTCTTTGTGCACACATTTGACTTTCGGTTTTAATACTGCATACAGGATGGCGCCAGAGGTGCTGCAGCCAGGAAGTGGATATGATTTTAAGTGAGTGTAGATGATCATTTTATTAAATTCATATTATCGATGAAATATACACATTATATATTTTTCAAAAAGGATTAGAATTTGGATTAAAATACCATAATCATCATTTACAGGGCTGACATTTGGTC
Source organism: Flaveria bidentis (assembly GCA_018326385.1). Lineage (NCBI taxonomy): Eukaryota > Viridiplantae > Streptophyta > Magnoliopsida > Asterales > Asteraceae > Flaveria > Flaveria bidentis. The sequence continues at coordinate 16,227 of BJCM01069992.1, forward strand.
ATTTGGAATTACTGCACTGGAGTTGGCTCACGGTCATGCCCCTTTCTCAAAGTATCCTCCAATGAAGGTCAGTATTCTAGTAACACATTGAATATATTCATGTCCTTTATTACTTTTATTTTCCTTTAAGTGTTTTGTTTAATTTTGTGTATCAGGTCCTCTTGATGACCATACAAAATGCCCCCCCTGGACTTGATTACGATCGGGATAAACGGTTTTCCAAGGTGTCATGTTTTTACATAAACACCACATTGAAATTTCGCTTATGTGTTTGTGTCTTTATATATTGATAACTAATAAATTTCTTTTCTTACAGTCTTTTAAAGAATTGGTCGCAATGTGCTTGGTGAAAGATCAAACAAAAAGGCCAACTGCTGAGAAGTTGTTAAAACATTCATTTTTTAAACAAGCTAAACCCCCAGAGGTCACTGTGAAGAAACTCTTTTCTGACTTGCCGCCACTTTGGCATCGTGTGAAAGCCCTCCAGGTATGCAATCTTAATTTTTATGGCATGTACAACTAAACTTAACTGGCCCTTGTGCCTTTAAAAAAAACTTAACTTGCCAGTGTAGATATGACTTCTGACATACATGCAGATTAAAGATGCTGCTCAACTAGCTCTCAAGAAGATGCCCTCAGCAGAACAAGAAGCCTTGTCACAGGTTGGATGCATTATTCTGTTGATGAAGTTAATATGCTTGTTTTCTTGTCTTTTCTAAACATAATTTCATATCTGTTTCTTTTTTTTTTCTTTTTTTTTGTGATGATATCCAGAGTGAGTACCAGCGAGGTGTTAGTGCTTGGAACTTTGACATTCAAGATTTAAAATTCAAAGCATCCTTGGTATTATTCATATTGTACATCTTACTTTTTAAACAGACTGTATAACCATATGACAGTTTGCTTCTTGCATTTTCATATAATATGACAACTTTTTTTCCTTCTAAACTTTTGCAAAGCTTCAAGATGATGACGAAATTCAAGATATCAAGGAAAATGATGTAAGTTCAACTCCAATTGTCAATAATGTATGTCTGATTCTAAATACCATTTGAGAATCAGAATATTAAGCTGGCCCCATATATCTAAACCTATGCCTATGTATAGAGTGATAAGGTGCTATTATGTGCTGCAGGACACACCCGAGTCAAAGGCTACAACTGGTAAACTAGATTCCACCAGCGAGTTTGTTTCTAGGTCAATGCTCAACTCGTGGTCTTTGCAATTTTTTATTTCTGTATTATTGTTTGTTTTTTTATTATTTTTTAATGTTGAACACTCTTTTTTTTATTAATCCGCTTCAGTGATGAAGCAGTCCCATCTGAATCCTTGATCAATAAGGGCGATACTTCAGAAAGTAATATGCTAGATGACAATAAAGGGAACATTATAGAAAAAACCAGAACAAAAACAGATCAACCACCATCAACCTCTGATAAAGATGCTGCACAGGCTAAAACTAGAATTATAACAGGAAGACCTCGACAAACGCAGAGTGGGCCCTTAGTAGCTGGTTTGGTCTTAAATCATTCTAAATCTGAAAGAACTCGTAATTCAGAAAGGTTTCACCATTATATTTAGTCACTTTTTTGATCTTTGTGATTACTGATTACTTTCATGGAGATTTTAGATTTACTTAATTAGATCATTTATTTTTATCAGGTCTGACTATGAAAGCTCACAAGCAATTGATAAAATCCATCAAGTAAGGAGAGCCCCCAGTTTTAGTGGTCCACTGAACCTTCCAAATAGAGCTTCAGGAAACAGTTTATCTGCTCCAATAAAACCAACGGGAGGTATTCATTCTCACATTTGGCTGAATATTTTAATGAAATTGTTGTTTTGACTGAAGTATTCATATGTATATATTTTGTTTCCACAGGATACAGGGATTCGTTGGATGACAAGGCAAAAGCAAATTTGGTACAAATAAAAGGACGTTTTTCTGTGACATCTGAAGATCTTGATTTTGTAAAGGTAAGCTGCATTTTCCTGCCGCTATAAATTATGGTTGCAACTTAAATATTTACTTCAGGATATTCCATTATGTACAGTCCCTCGACGGTCATCCCAGGTAAAAAACCAAATCTGCTACCATTTGAGGTAATTAACTTATTTTAATATAACCAACTTTCAAAATCTCTCAAAAAGGTAATAACCTGCCATTTTTTGCTGATTGAATAGTTTACCATGCTTATGTAACATTTTTTATGAGTTGGTCAGTTGGCTTGCCATGTTAGCTGCCTAGTGTACATTTTTAATGGATTGCCTTGCCACATCATGCCAGCATGTCCCTAGCATACAGTTTAAAATTTAAGTTGAACATTTTTTTTTGATATATTATCAAATTATTTATTACTTGACACCATTTATAGACAAAATGTCTTGGGATTTATTTATATTAATTTTTTCATGCAGTATAATAAATGATGTACTAGAAACATTTAGCAATCATTGATTCTTATAGCATTGTTGTGATAACTTAATTATATTATTATTGATTTTATGATTTATACCAAATTTCATTATATTATTATCAAATATAGTTAGTACTTAGTTTGAATGTTCTTTAGGATCTTTCAGATCAACCACTCATCATTACTACCACAAACAAGTAGTTATTGTCAAAACAATATATCATCATATCATTAAAAAAAATCCTATCTCGAAATAGCTGTGTAAAAACCCTAATCTGAAACTTTTCACTCACTGTAAATTCATAACATGAAATACTCTGGATCTTACAAATGAAGAATGAAGAGGGCGGGATAAGTTATACAATGGAACAAGAGAAAGGATGCTTTTGTCCTGGTTTAACTGATATTATGTATAATTTTGTTACGAAAGCCATCTAAGCTTACCAACTCATGAAAGAATGCGCGCGACATAACCTTTTCAAGCGGTAAAAAAATAACCGGTTATTGTTGGGGTGTGAAGGCTTTTGGGCTTGGGCTCAAGTTGGTGACATAGAGAATAAGGTTTCAGGCCCATATTTGTTATCTTGTTCACTTAGTCGTTAACCCTATTTTTATTTATTTGTATATACTATGCTATGTAATTGTAATCGTTGAGCACCTTGAGCTAACAAAAGAGAAACCGAAGTTGTAGACTGTGGGTGTATGTGACACTGACTAAACCACATTACATATTGTGTTCTTTAGTTTCTGCTTTATATTTATTCGTTTGTGCATGTGTGTTGTGATCCATATTCCGTTGCATTAACCTTAACAGTTATTACCTTTTTTGAGAACATTTTAAAGTTGATTACTAAGAAGAGCGGAAAACAAGTTTGTTACCTTAAATAGAAATTCTCTATGAGTTAATTATCTTTGTTATGCAATTTGCCTATTTACAAACAACGAATGTATGAATTTTCATCTGATTAATTAATCATTTAAATCAGGAGTCATCACTGAGGAAGTCTGCTAGTGTGGGTGACTGGATACTTGACTCAAATAAAATGGTTAGTAATGCACTCAACTTCATCTTCTATTATGAACCTTTCTGATGCTGCATCTTTCTTGGCTGTTTGGCAGCCTGCGCATAGGGATGCCAATAGCAGTTCTGCAAATAGCATATTACCTGCATCAGTGCTCATGCCTCACCTTCAAAACCTTTTTCAACAGACAACAGTTCAGCAGGTAAACCAAGGTTACTTCTAATACACAATTGCAAATATGAAATTATTGATGTTCTTGCCATATTAACATTTGTTTCCCAGGATCTTATCTTGAATTTGTTGAATAGCTTACAATCAGCTGACGTGGCAGAGGGTGAGTTAATATCTTCATTGGATCTTATTGTGCTTGTCAATATGAGTAGCAAAATGGCAGGGTGGTCCAAAGTGACCAACTCCAGAAAGAGGGTCAAAACGGGTTGGGCTGGGTTGAAAGCGACATCTTTTAATGACTTTTTATACAAAAATTTAGGATCTTTTAGAAGCCCGTAGTAGTGAATTTAATCCGGACCAGTAATCTGGCATGTATCACCTAGTACCATACACGTGAATTTTTTGAAACTAGTCTCATATCCGACTATCTGTCCCATACGTTTTGGGTTTTCTTGTCGGGTTTGGGTTTTTTATTGGTCATCCCTAGAATGGGTTGGCTGAGGTTGAGTAGCATCAAAAATGGTTATTTTTAAAACCCATTGGGTCGACCCTTTTCTTTTTACTAATATATACACACTTCCCTAAATGCACTATATATTTAAATTTTATTACTTGTTGCATTTTACCAATATATACACACCACCGTTCCTGGTATCAAGCGTTGTGACTGAGAAGAATTTTGGACTAATTTTTGTTCTCTGATTTTTGTTTCAGCTTCTCAAAATGGGAAGTTGCCCCCATTGCCTCGCAGCTCTGAGAGTAATGGATATGTATGTACATTTATTACTTGACAAAATAACTTCACAGTTACATTTCCAATACTAATTACCATAGTTGTTAAAGGCGCGAGGCGCACCCTAGGCGATTTGTTGGGACTACGGAGTACGGCCTAGGCGAGAAGCCCAAAAAGAGCGCAGGACTAAGAAAAATAAATCTCAATTAAATAAATACAGTTATAAATTTATTATGTAATGAAAACTAACACTTCTTTCATATACAAAAAAAATTCAAGACCATAATCTTCAACATAAAGTACTAAAATCATCTCAAATACCAAAAAACTCCAAAAACAAATTGTTTGTACTTGAAAACAAATAGGTTGTAAAGTAATAAATAGTAAAACTAGAATAATCAAAAGTTCATCATTATTTAAAATCTTCATCTTCCTCCACTTCCTCATAATCTTCATCAATAAAATTTCTTGAAGTAGAAGGCTTTGAAAAATTATTTATTACCATTTACAGTACTTGAACGATTTGAATAGGGGTTTATTGTCTTTTTAAATGAAGCGTTGAATTTGGGACTGGCCTTATTTTGTGGCTTAGTCCCTCTAGGCGACGGCTTTTAACAACTATGCTTATTACCAATTTTCAGGTTGAAGTTTCTGATAGAGAGCGCTTGCTGCTTTCAAAGGTTTCTGAGCTGCAATCCAGGTTACTGAATATAAACTGGTTAACTAAAAGCCAATTTATGTTTTTGATTGACTTTTTATTTGCATACAGGTTAACAACATTGACTGAGGAATTGACTGCTGAAAAGTTAAAATACTTACAAGTGAGTTGGTTTAGATCTTGTATTTCACCTGTCAATATAAAGCATGATGTATCTCAAGTTTTGTATATTCATTTAGTTATAATTTTACTGAGAAGCATGTAATTCGCTGCTGTTTCCAGTTACAAGAGCGAGTTGATGCTATTACCAGCAATAGCCAGGAGGACAGGCGGAAAGGTGAAGCTGATGCATGACATCCTCATATCCGCAAGTGATGTGTTGTTGTATATTATGGTAAATTAATCTATTCCCCCTTTTTTTAAAATGAAATGAAATGTTAAACAGTTTTTATCTAGCCTAATGCCAAGTACAATTGCAAGCAGTGGTGCTTGCAATCAAGAAAATTGGATGATCTTCCTCAGCTGTGTAATAAGTTTTTGTTTGAAGATTTTCCGATATAGAAATGCAAAAATTCGGGTAGCGGGGAAACCATTTCTTTGATTCATTTTTCGTACCAAGAGAAACAGTGCCTCGGTTTGCAGTTTACAGTTATAGCAGCAAGCGCGATTGCTTGATTCTTTGGACTGATTCTCTTGAAGCTCGTTATATAGATTATATGTATGTTTAATGTTGTAGTAAAATGTAATTGTCAAAAAAGACATTTACATAATAAGTTTATCTGTATCCTAGAGATTTTATATGACTGTCATAATACCAGAAGTGTGTATATCACGATGACGTAACGGACTAGTTGATGTGTTTATTTTTGGGTTTGAGAAAACGCATGATTTTTTTTAAATCCACTCATTAACACCATCATGTAACCTGTCATTTTATGACATGGTGGTACCTGTTTGCTTTTATGACATGGTGGCGGGTGTTCAATTGGAATATATTTTAATCTAATCTTATTAATAAATTATAATGGTATTTTTTAATGTTTGAATTCCTGAATTTTTGAATAGAACAATATCTTACCATCATAGGATGCCATGAATTTTATTTTATCATACTACTCTATTTAATTGTAATCGTAGTTGGTCTTCTGAACTAATGACATGAGGTGATGATTTAGGTTTGTAATCTATAAGATTTAGATTCAAACTCGACTCAAAGAGGTTTTCTTTAATAGTAGGTTTCCTCTTTGATAGTTTTTGTAGATGAGGCAGTGTTATGAAAACACTAATTGATCAATACAAAATTGAATGAATCTTATTAAAAAATCAAGAACCAATATGAACAACAAAATTGAACTACAACAAACTGTTAGGAAGACTTCCCACTGCTCACTCTGATCTCTAACTACTGATTACAAGAAAACGAAAAACTCTTATACTAACAGACTAACAGACAACTATCAACTATTGTCATAACTAGTCCCTCAAGTTTAAA
>BJCM01069996.1:0-12496 GCA_018326385.1 Flaveria bidentis
TATATTATATATATATATATAACATTATTCATTTTATTTAATTGTTTTTAATCATAACTATATATATAATAGATATTATTTATATGATATATTTAATAATTTAAATAAAAATATATAAATAAAAAGCTAGTTTAGACTTGCGAGCAGACTCGAGCTCGATACGTGAAGCTCGGGCTCAAGTTCAATAATTAAATGAGTTTTTTTTCAAGTTCGAGCTCGGCTTGGGCTCGATTAAACTCGGCTCGTTTCAAGTTATTTATCGATACGATCTCGAGTAGCTCACGAGCGGTTCGGCTCGTTTGCACCCCTAATGACATTACGAGCACAAAACACTAAAGCATAGCGGATATATTAGTAAAGGAGTGGTAGCATGATAAACAAGTTGGTTCACAAGAAGTACATTAGTATGGTAATTGTAATATAACTAGTGTCACATTTATATGAAATTTTCAAATAATAGACGTGTAGCATGATATAATCAACTTTCTTCTCAAGATGTACTATAAATATTGTGGTGGAAGAAACCATTATTTGGGCTGTGGATTAAGCATGAAATCCATTAAACTCATACATGGCCCATAGAAAGTGTTTCATTTAATCCATAATGGGTCTCTCGTGAGAAAGCCTTGCATCCTCTCCTTCAATACCGGGCCTTTTCATGTGGGATTGGGTTATATCACTATTAATATTCTAACAACCCCGAAGCCCGGACCCGGATTATTAAAAAAATCAACATTTTTCAAATACACATTAAACCGTTATATTATATTAGTACTAGTACACAAATAGCGATGTCAGTGCAAACGAGACGAGCCGTCCGTGAACTATTCAACATCGGATCGATAAAAATCTCGAAACGAGACGAGTTTTATTGAGCCTGAGTCGAGCTCGAGCTTGAAATAAACTCATTTAATTAACGAGCCCGAGCTTGAGCTTCACGTATCGAGCTCGAGCCGGCTCGTGAGGCTAAACAAGTTTTTCTTTATATATTTTTATTTAATATATTATATAAATAATATTTATTATATATAAAGTTAATAGTTATGATAAAAAACAGTTAAATAATATGCATAATATTGTATATAAAATATATAATCATTTATATATATATATATCAAAATTAAATATCAAAATAATATTTAAATAGATAAACGAGCCCAGCTCTAGCCGAGCTCGAGCTTGAAAAGTATCTGACGAGCCGAACTTGAACTTTAAATATAAAGCCTAAAACGAGCTGAACTCGAGCTCGAGCTCGAGCTTTAGCTCTTCTAAGTCTTCACAAGTCAAACTGAAACCTATACAAACTCAAACTCGGCTTGACTCGTTTACACTATAAGGAAACCGCTGGCAAACTATCACCGCTTGAAACATAAACAAGTGTGCAAACATAAATCAATATTTTACTTTTATTCTTATTTTTTTTCTATTATATTGTTTTATGCTAAACGACATGGTACATGGTACCATTAGGCTACCCAACCGTCAGATATAATAACAATTCATATATTAGCAAAATTTTACTAACTTTAGATTAAATCAATACTTACCGTGCTTATTTTTACTTACGTTTTAAGTTCATCAAATATAATATATTTTCATTTGATGGTAAAATCTAAACTATACTATTTTCCAACATGAATTTAGTTCGAAAATGAGTTGTTACGATTGTAATACATACTTTACTACAACCGTGCTATTTTTATATCGTTTTGAGTTGATCTAAATTTAGACATAATTTTTGTTTGGAGAAAATCAAGTGAAATATAATATGTTTTCATTCAACAGTATAAACTTAAGTTCTTTACATTTTAATATAAATTCTATTCAGAAACAAGTCCACCCGATTGTAGTTTATATTTCATTACGACACGTACTATTATGCCGCAACGTGCAACTAGTTAAGAAACTAGTTACTTACTAAAATTTGTTAGTTTCTTTCCACTTATTTCATAAAAGGATGAACAAAATATGTTACATCTAACTAACCGTAGAGCGTAAACTAGCTAAGTCGAGTCCAACCTAATAAGAGATCGATATGGGTTGACGTGTTGTTATGCAAATTAACGTTTCAGGTGTATTTTACGAGCGAATAAACTAACCCGATAATTAAGATAGATGATTTTTTTACTACTCTTTTCTTGGAATTTAGAAGATATTCTGGGAATTGGACGGTAAAACAACAGATTAGTTGGTAATGGCCAGTGGGTCAACCATACACATGCTTGTGCCCCCTTTTTGCCCAAATGATTAACATAGTATATCAAATTATCAATCATATAATAAAGATTTTAAAAATAAAACATGGATGGATTTTTATAATGTGAAAAACACACTATTAGAGCTTCCCCCTTCTCCTTGATTAGTTAATTTTCTAACAATTTTGTTATGTTATGAAATGATGTTATTATTAATATTATCTAAGAGTCATTTTATATAATGTCAATTGACTAACTTTTCGATAAATCAATCGATACAAGTATTTATTGAAACAAAACAATCAAAGATTTTACTATTTAGTTACACATAAAACAATTTGTTCAAACCAAACAAAATTAGATTGGTAAACTAAGCAATTCAGACCAAATTACTTGCTAAAGGACATGTTTAAATTTAATAATTAAACATACTTTTTTATTTTTATCAAATTGACTAGTCAAGTAACTAAATCAGCAACAAATATTAGACGTTTAGCCAGTTATGAGACAAATCACTTTTTGGGAAAAAAGTATAAAAATGGGAGGAATGAGCCAAACAGGAACAATCCAATGGATCAGAAACCACTATAACATTTATCCTTTATCATCTTATCTTAACATATAATATAACGTGTGTTAGCTTTGACGGAAAATTTGTCAAAACTCTCATAACTATCAATGGAGAGTTATGTTATGCTATAATTGATTTATTAAACTTAAACTTGTTCTTAACTTTTGTCTAAGGGATACCATTACAAGTAACGTAAACCGTCTTTAAAATGCAAGACATCAGAAACGTCACATGCTTTTTTACCAACTTATGATGTGAATTCTTGTTTTTTTTACGTTTTATAAATTAGACGGCAAGTGCATAAAATATTATACATGGCACGCCAATATTTTTTTTGACAATAAGTTTTGAATTCATTTATTACCATAAATAATTGTACACACGCCATACTTGGGAGGATAATTTTCCATTGTTATAATAGTACTTACACGAGTTTAAGTTGTGACATTATAAAATATATATTATGTATTAATTATTATTGAAATAATATTAATATAAATATATTCGTCTTTTAAACTTATTATAAAGAAATTTTTAATTTAATATTTCTAATCCCTTTTATGTATATGTGATCTAAAAGTTTCACTTTCTATAAACTTTTTTCCTTGTAAAAGGTCGGTGGTTGCCTAGTGATGAAGAATGCCGGATCCTAGGCGTGAGACCCAAGTCTAATAATGGATCCCAGGTTTTGACTATCATTTACAATGTCATAATAACTTAGTTGGAGAATGTAACGATTGTTTTACCGGTTCACTAGTCGAACAGGTCCGACCGGTAGTTGAAACAGAGTTGTCACAAGTATGGTTAGGTGAACCACCATGTTGTTTGATAAACAAAACGACTACTTAACCGTAGCACAACAACCAATTGTGCAGACCAAAGCGTTTAGTAAACGGTAAACCCACAACCCAACCCCCTACCTCTACTTGCACCACCCCGACCAGTGTTCTTGCAACCACCCTGAGTAGGGCTGGTCCCGAAAATTCTCAAAAGACCTTGGGTCCGTGACGAGAACAAAATTATAAAAAAAGTCAAAACCAAATAAATTATATATAATTTTTTTTTATAATATGACAATAACTGTTATAAAAATAAACAATACGAAAATTGTATCAAAATAATCTAATTTATTTAATTAAATAGTCTAAGCTCTCAGTCAATTTCTTATATTAAAATGAGCTTAGATAGTTAGATTGGGTATATAATATTGGGTTAACCAATTTAAAATGTTAATAAGCTTCGAGGGAAAATTATACAGGTTAAAATAAACCATGCAAATTCTTTAATGAAATCCAGCTTTTCAAAAAATAATAATAAAAAAAGATGCAAAATTCCATGCCGATGTTGCATATAATAAATTTCTTAAATTATTTAAAAGTTTTTTTTTTTTTTTTTGAAATGTGTATTTAAAAGAATTGACTTCCCACCGTTTGATGATGGTCCTCTCTGGATTCACATGGTACCATGGGAACACATCCCCGACATCTGTCACCAATTACATCAAGGACTCACATGGGATGCTAAATTACGAAAATATCCCCTTCGACACCTTAAACCGCGTGACGTGCACCGTGATTAGTGGCAGCTTTAATCATCCAAACGACTTCAAATGAAATTAATTAAATATTAATTAATAGTTATATATATCTACTAATCATATAATAACGGTCCCAAATGAGAATTACAGTAGTATCATTATCATAAACTTTGTTGGTGATTTTATATTTAAGGTAATCGATAATTGATTTTCTGAATCATCATATTTAGCTTTTTTGTCTAAGAGTTATTGATTTTCTGAATCATCATAATAGCAAACAACTGTACTCGTGCTATCTACTTATCTGTCTCTATAAAATATCTATTTTTAGTAACATATCGTGTGATCTTTATACCATCTAATAAAAATGTATTACATTAACTTATTTCTAATATTTAAATATGTGTCTCTATGTAATTAACCTTTTATTAGGACAAGTAAACTATTAATAATACAACCTTCACATTTGCCTAGAACGTTAATAAAAGCATTAACATCAACTTCATTATCATTAATCTTATAATTAAATAATTAGTTATTTTTTATCATTCAGTGGCGGAGCTTAACCAATTTGATAGGGAAGCGGGGGCGAAATTATTTTTTTTAGGGGAGGGGCGAACTCGATATTTATATAAAAATTTATACTATCGGACAAAAAATTTATAATATCAGGCTAAAATTTAACACTACGGACGAAAAAATAGGGGGCGATGGCCCCCCCGACCCCTTAAAAGCTTCGCCCCTGCTATCATTTTCAATTAATTTTTTATTAACAACAAATATACGATATTTTTTCGAAAAATATGTACTATCTCAATCGAGTTCAACTTTTCGTATAATAATCGGAACTACACCTCCAACCTTCTCAGTATAAAACCTATTGTTGAGAAAACTTTTTTTTTAACTCTGAATATTTTATTTATATTAAGACTTAGATCTCATAATATGCTAATAGTAAATGAACCGTATATTATCAAATATATAGTTACACATTAAAAAAATTTCTTATACACTCGGAACATACTCACAAATATAAATAAAAATCAGTTCTTTTGAAAACACAAGGTCCACATTTGACTTTAACGTTATAACTTATAAATCATTATCGTCTCTCATCTAAACAAAAGTTACTTTACACAACACAAATACAACAAAATCACACATAATACCCCCCTCCTCGTTCAACAAGATTCCTTCACCACTCATCTTCTTCATCGAGCTCACAGAAGCTCAACAATGGCGACAATGGCGATAACCCCAAACCCCATCACCATCATCATCTTCACCCTCTTCATCTCCTTCATCCTCTCGCCCTCATTCTCCCAACCCCTCACCACCACCTTCTACCACCACTCATGCCCCCAATTCGACCACATCATGCAACAAACCACCACCGACAAACAGATCACTTCCCCCACCACCGCCGGCGCCGCCCTCCGCCTCTTCTTCCACGACTGCCTCGTCGACGGCTGCGACGCCTCCGTCCTCATCTCCTCCACTCCATTCAACAAAGCCGAACGTGACGCCGACATCAACCTCTCCCTCCCCGGCGACGGCTTCGACGTCGTCGTTCGCGCCAAAACCGCCCTAGAACTCGCCTGCCCCGGCGTCGTTTCATGCTCCGACATCCTCACCGTCGCCACCCGCAACCTCGTCACCATGATGGGTGGCCCGTACTACACCGTCAAACTGGGGCGGAGAGACGGGTTGACCTCACGCGCGTCACGCGCCGCCGCCATCCTCCCCAAACCCTCGATGTCGATGAACGAAATCATCAACGTCTTTAAGTCAATCGGGCTATCCGTACAGGAGATGGTGGCGTTAACAGGAGCTCACACCATTGGATTCTCTCACTGTACGGAGATCAGCTCTGATATCTACAACTACAGTAGATCATCGGAGTTCGATCCGTCGTATAATACGAGGTACGCTGAAGGGTTACGTAACGCGTGTGCTGATTACCACAAAAACCCTTCGTTATCGGTGTTTAACGACGTAATGACGCCGAGGGATTTCGACAACTCGTATTATAAGAATTTGCCTAAGGGGTTGGGGGTGTTGAGGTCGGATAGGGCAATGGCGATGGATCCACGGACGAGGGCGTTCGTCGAGCTTTACGCCAGGGATCAGAAGGCCTTTTTCGACGCCTTTGCGAGAGCGATCGAGAAGTTGAGCCTGTATGGTGTCAAGACTGGTGGGAATGGGGAAATTCGTAGGAGATGTGATTCGTTTAATTGAAAGAGATGATTGTTTTTGTTTTTGTTGTTTTTGGTTTTGGTTTTGGGATGTTGAATTATTATATAAATTTTATACTGAAAGAGGTAAGAAGTAAGAAGTTTATATGCATTTTTATGTGTGATGTGTCCTAGGGCTTGTACTAGAAAGTAGAAAGTATGCAAATGTTAATTGTGTAACTATGAATGTTACTTACTCCTATCCCTTTCTGGAAGTGAACTTTAGTCTTTTCCATTAGAGGTGATGAAATGACCTTTATTAGACAACTGTATCTAGAGTGGCACTGGATTTCTCTCAGACGGTAGATGGTGTTGGTCTGGGTTGTTTCGTGAGCGGTTAAGCTAAGCTAGCTTCTTGAGATTGAGCTTTGCTCCGAAATTCCTACAGAGTTGAAATTGAAGCTCAATCGAACAACATGGATTAGAGTTAATCGAAGTTTTTAAATTGAAACGAACGGTCTTACTAGTCGCCGCATGTGTTTTTTAGTTTTATCTGAATATTAATTGGTTAATTTGTTTTAATTGAATAATTAAAGTATTGAAAAATACTAATCTACCTAATATTTAACGAATGTATTAACGAAGTTAGTGTAGTGAATGAAAATGACAACATTTGAGAAACTATAACGATTGAAATGGTAAAAAAACATTTGGATTAAATCGACAAATTTAATGAAATGTTATGGACAAAAATAACATTTTACTCTCTTCCTGATATACAAACTTACACTTACAATCATCTCAAACAAGTTGAGTAATCTGTGCACAAGGCACAACCTTTAATGCATGTGTTAATTCGGGGAATGCACATCATTAAACATTAGTTAGATATCATTTTAGAAAACATATAGTCAACTCCAAAAGCTCACCCATCATTAACTAGTCAAATACAACAATAAAACTGAGACATTGGAGGAAGAATGATGAATCTACATATGTTATATAACTTTCAATGATCTTTTGATCTAGTGGTCAATTGGGAGAATTTTGTCTCTTTTGGAGGTTAATTTTGGCATGAGTGAATTTTACTAACTTATTGATACTAACAATTAACAACTAACCAGCCGTTAAAAAAACATATGTTATATAACTCTATTACATCCAAGAGAAAGAAACACAAATAAAAATACATTCTTGAAAGATAGAATCGGCAAGAAAATTCAAGATACCTTGACTATGAGGATGTGAACGCTCTTAATTTAAAGACATGAACAAGTAAAATTGAATATTTAGTTGGCATCATCATCAAAGCTCAAACTCAGTGTCTGTAATTTGAATCCAGAATTTTGTAAGATCTCAACCAGATTAGAAGCCACTCCAGTAGCTTGCACGGTTGTTTTCTTCTTTAACTACAAGAAAACAAAAATCGATTGATTTTTATTAAACAAGTCAAGATTATAAACGGGTATACCACAGGTATACCTGCGAACTCAATGGGTATTGAGCAACGAGTGGCCAACGGGTAGCATGGTTTTATGATTACAGATTGGGATTATCAAAACCCGTCCATACCCGGGCCATTACCATTCTTACTATAAATGATGAAATACATATTTAAAGATAATTAATAAAAAGTAAAAACTGCTCACCTCAACACTCGCAATACCCTCAAGAACTTGGACTCTTAAGTTTGAGATATCCTCTATCTCCTGAAAAAAATAGAATGCATATTTGTATATCATCAGATGTTGCAAACAGATTTAGTTCCAAAACAAATGAGCAAACTCCAATCGTTTAAACATTATCTTATCAACATTAAGGCATGAAATTTATCATCTTTCAGGTTATGAAAGAGTGCACCATTTGAATTAAAGACTCAGTTAGATTTACCTCTAGAGCACTTGTTACAGAAGGAATAGCCGCTTCACTCATCGTTCCCTCAGCCTCCATATACATAAAGATCAAAGATTATTAGTTGTTTCGGATCAAATCCGATAACACATACACAAGTAATTATATCTGAACTCTGTTAGAAACAAAAAAAGATGATCACAGATACCTACATCAACATTGCATTTACATCTCAGCATATGTTCAATTACAAATGAATTTTAGCATACAACTATAAGTAATTAACAGATATTAATGTGACAGAAGATCATTTCCACATACGGGACACTAACATTTCTCTTTGAACTATAATCAAACAGTTGGTGTGCATAAATTTATCCATCAATAATATAACATGTACACAATGAAAACAAACAGTTTCTTCTCACAATTTTCACAAAGAAAAGCATGTGGAAGCAACAATTTACCTTAAAGAA
This sequence comes from Flaveria bidentis, assembly GCA_018326385.1. NCBI lineage: Eukaryota > Viridiplantae > Streptophyta > Magnoliopsida > Asterales > Asteraceae > Flaveria > Flaveria bidentis. The sequence goes on from BJCM01069996.1 coordinate 8,805, forward strand.
CATAATGAGCATATCAGAACGAGAAATTGGAACAGTAACAGTGGGCTCCACTTCCCCTTCGTTGCTACTGCTCTCTTCTTCTTGTTCGGGGATAAGGGTATCTTCTTCTGCTACAGAAGACCTTATCCTCTTCAAATTCGACAACTTTTTATGGAGTATCGATGAAATAGGGTAAGAATTGGGAATGCTAATGCAACGATGGGTCAATTGGTGTCGAACGAGCGAAGAACAGGAGACGGTGGTGGAAGAAAGAGAAATGGGCAAAAGGCTTTTAGGGTTTTGATGGGGTTTGAAGGCCTTACAGTAATAGATTGATGGAGATGCGGAAACAGTCGCCATTGTTGTTGGTTTTTCTTCTGCAAAATTGAATCAATGGAGGACTTGTGTTGAATTTGTTGAGAATGGAGAAGAGAAGATGAAATATTATCACCCTATCCAGTCCAATTATGATCATACTTGTGATTCAGGGTACAACTAAAGTTGCACAAGGTATGATGACTTCAGGTTGTTAGAATTGTAAAATTTTGGGAACTAGGGGTTGTTTACCACGCTAAAAACAACAAACACAACATCTAATTTTTCATTATCGTCACTTTTCAATCGTCAAGATTCAACTATCCAAAAAAAATGATGTTAAAATCAGTTCCAAATGTAACATGAGGTACTACTGTTGATTAGGACTATTTACAAAACCAAAAAAAAAAATGTTACACCTTACAATCATCAGTATTAGATCACATAGAGGTGTTGACAAAAAAAAGTCTCATACTTCCCAAAATGAGTTTACGAATCGAGGGTCTTAGATGAGGCACGCTTCATTGTCATTGACCTATTATCTTCATAAACATTGATTTACATACATCCCAACCAAAGCGTAAACCCATACAAATAAGAAATCATGGTTCATGATTACCAATCCAACAACAAAATAACCAAAAAATGAGAAGATGTTGAAACGTGAACTTAATATGTCTCAGATGAAGAAAATTCCATCATCATTAACCAGTTATCATCACCATAACTGAGTCTTCATACACTTAGCCAACATAAACATTCATTTAGAAACAATATCAAATATTAGGGCTTATGCCAAAAGAATGATATAAACTTAACATCCCAGACCCAACAACATCACCATCATCACGTGACAAACAAGGCAAATGAAATTAGAGCATAGTGCCACTTTCATAGACCGTAGCCGTAGAAACAACCTTAAATAACAAACAATTTAGGTCACCCACAAGACACAAGACATTAGTAATCACAGAAAAATATCATAGCCGAAAACTGAGAGCGACACGCAAATAGTAAACTTGCAGACCGATATAACACAGACAATGACATGCACTGGCTATGTCGATCTACAGCCCCAATGTCTCTCCAGATCGTACCCTTAGCCTATAAAGAGTGGTAAATTACTCTTCATTACATTCCTTTATTAATTGATCGGTGCATTTTCATACTGACTTAATTTCATATTAATCAGCTTAAATGATATGTTTATACTAAATGGATGGTCAAAGCTCCAGGATAATTACTTTAACTCAAGTGGTGTATACTGGGCCAATTAAATTCCTGGGTTTTTTTTACAAGGTAACTACATAAGTGTGCCAAGTTTTAAAGGGCCAAAAGCCCAAAACTCAATACAAGTTTATGGATCCATAAGACGGGCTTTTTTTTTTCTTTTGTGGGCTGCTCACTGTGACGAGTCTACGACAGAGGATGAACAAGGGCCCAAGAGGGCTTCTTCTACACTTAAAGACAAAAACAAGGTAGAGAACAATTTTGAACAGTAATTTTATATAATTTTTTAATTATTATTTGGTTGTATAAAATCTTAAATACAATGATTTACTAATTGAAATATTGTTTATTATTTGTAATAATGGTTGAGTAGTTTGTATATGTGATCACAAATGGTGCAGGTTGTGCATTTCTAAATATGTTTAATCTAATTTATAAATCATGTTAAAAGAACCTGAACGTGTTTTTATTATTTACCAGTAAATTAGTTCTTGTGTGTTGAGTTCGAGCTTTAAGAATAAAGCTTTGAATAAGCTCGGCTTGTTTACACCCATAACAAATGTTTCGATTGTCCCTTGAAGATATGCTGATGTTAAGTGATGAACTCTTTGATTAACAAGTAATTAGTAGTAGGTTTGCAAGTGCTAATTATAATAACTGTATCCTAAAAGATCTACATGTTACTCTTGGAAGAAAAAAGTTTCAAATCATAGTCGAAAGTTTTGAAATATTATTTCCCAAATCAGATTTCTTCAATCATAAATGCCATATATTCTTTAATAAAAAAATTAATTATTAAATTAAAGAAAGTGAAAATTAATTTTATGTGATGAGTTATTTTGGCAAATCTTCTTATATTATATAAAATAAATTAAATTAATTTAATTACACATTTTGTACGTTATATATATACCAACTTGCACATTCACTTTAATAAATTATAAATACATTGGATGGACTTATTATTAAAATTTGCACAAGAGTCCTCTGCAGTAACTCCCATCCATTTTTTATGTTGAGTATGTCATGAGTCTCTCAAGTGTGGATTTTTTGTGCAAAATTTTTTAAAGAGTAAAATGTTATTTTTATTTCTAACGTTTTATTGAATTTGACATTTCAATTCAAAAACTTTCTTTTGCCATTTCAGTCACTGTGGTTTACCTAATGTTGTCATTTCCATCCACTAGACTAACTCCGTTAAGTTATCCGTTAAATATAAATGCATTTTAGTCTTTTAAACACCCTAATTGTCTAACTAAAAACAAAGTCAATCAATAAAATATTCAATTAAAACTGAAAAGAAAAATATGAAGCAACTATTGAGACCAGACACATCAATTTAAAAGTTTTGATTAACACTAATTAGTTTAGAAACCCGTCTACTACACATGTTGTATGAAAAAATTAAATAATAATTATTTAGTAATATTAAAAATTAAAAAAGAATTTTTTGAGATAAAATATGTTTAAAGTCACATATAATTAACCATGAAGTAATTAAACAATAACTAATTTTTCAAAATTTCGTTTTTAAAGAAGTTTTGCTTTAAAAAAAATTTGTTTTTTTAAATCTTCAAAAAATTATTAAAATGTTTGTATTAAAAAACTTTATATTTCATATAATTTGGCTTTTAAAATGTATTGTTATTAATTTTTTATTAGGTTTGTGTCGCATCATAAAAAACTAAATTAAGTTTTTTAATACAAACATTTTAATAATTTTTTTGAGAGTTAAAAAAATCAATATTTTTTAAAAGCAAAACTTTTTTAAAGACGAGAGTTTGAAAAATTATTGTTATTTTTAATTACTTAATGGTTAATTATATGTAACTTTAAGCATTTTTTAAGGTTGAAGCTAAGCTCAATGTGGCAGCTTTACTAGATGATGATGATAATGATGGTGATGAAGCTGCAACATACCAATCTTCAAGAAGTGATGACTGAACTTGATGAAATTGAAAATGAAAGACAAAGATTAAAGATTGAAGATAAAGAATGATGCTGAAAATTAAAAAATAAAAATAAAAAAAAAGATTTATGCACAGCGGATGTCTTAGGACCTGATTTTGTTTTCAGATCAGATTCAGATTTGATCTTTGGTTTATATGTCAATTTTGTGCCTGTGTTTATGTCAAAAGTTCCTGCTGACACAAATTTCACTGGTTTAA
>BJCM01070003.1:0-29301 GCA_018326385.1 Flaveria bidentis
ATATATATATATCAAGTATGGGCATGGGAAATATTTAAGAATCTAATCACCAAAAGTAGATGTCGCTACATATTGGGTACAACAATCCAAAACTGAAACCGGTTGTCACATGACCGGTACTAGACGTAGTTTAGGGTTGATCATAACATGTTCCAAACCGGCTGACCCGATGAGATAAACTAGCCAACCATGACTTGCACGGAACCATTAATCCATACCCACGTATATTAGGACGCGTTCTATTTTGAAACTGTTAAAACTAGAATAGTTAGAGTATTTGTATTTCATTCTTTATCTTTATTCTTATAATTACATTAAAAATCACTAAATTTTTTATATTTTTTCAATTAAATAATATTTTTATTACATTTATCATTATAATTTCTCTTTTCTTCACTTATAGCCATTTTAAAAAATATAACAAATTTAAGGGATGAACAATGTTTACCTCATATATACTGATGACTCTCGTATACTCACAACCATTTCTTATAGTATATGACATACTCACATAAATTTAAAAAATAAGATGTGAATGCTCTTAGGAATAGAACCGATATCTCTCACAAATACACGTACATTGTCGCTTCTCTTGTAATCACACGTCTCTTTTCTAATATGTATACTAACGTGCAACAATACTTGAAAGAGTCTTTTGTTAGAAAATAATAATTAAGTTCTTTTTATCTGAACTAAAGTTACTCTAAGTTTTTTTTAATTACCAATCAATTTTTATTAGTTGTTTTAATTTTGTATAAACATTATATAGATGTTAAAATAGTTTAAAATTAAGATAAACGAATGAAAATATAAACGAATGAACATACATGGATCTTGTTTATTGTTTCAGATTAATTTAAAATATGAGGTAATAGTAAAGAAAAATTTTAGTAAATAATAATGAAGTTTCATAACTGTTAAATTTAAATCAAAAGGAAAAAGAAATAATTACTACATAGATACCAAGATTCAAATATATATTTGGCTCACTTAATTTCAATAAGTTTTTACATTTACATGAAGTTATACAAACTAAAATATCATCGAGTGTTTAGAGGAACAATATTTTTTTCATAGCTTTAATAAAACACTTTATAAACTTGATATATCACTATGTAAAATTACTTACCTTTATTGTGAATCTATACTACTATGCTCAGATACATCTACTTGGAAATTCTTTTGTCATCGTAATATAAGGAAGAAGCGCAGTTAGTTCTCCATTAAAGTATAATTATCCATGATGAAAAACTATATAAATAAAAGTTAGAATTTTTACCAGTAAATTATCAGTATAAATTTTATCGAGTAATAGATATTTTAATTTGCGAAAATCGAATTTAACTATTAAAGTAACCCAAGTTAGCTATTAGCTCTCCAAAGACCATAGAACCCAAAAAAACCTTAACACAAGTTATAATATAAATAAATAAACTAAAAGCAGAGAAGAAAATTTCTATCTACTGTCCACGAGGTCAACTAACTCCACTTAACCTATTTATTAAAGTTTGTGTCCCGTTACGTAATATCATTATATAAATTAATTTGTCTATTAAAGCATATATGTTATTTAAGATTCTTTTAGAAAACTTTCAACTAGGTCCTGCTTAATTTCTATTTAAGGTATTTGTGATTCGGTAGGTTCTCTTGTAGTATATTCATGTGTATATCATTAAAATTACTAGTAGCACAATCAATTATGCAAAGTATTTTGTATCATAACTATAAAATATCATAGTATGCATAGTAATATTAATGATACACATTGTTTGTCGCGGTAGAAATCTGGAACACTGGGCTAAGAAATAAAATAATGGCATTTCATAATAAAACCAAAACTCTGAATTAGCTTTGATAACTTGTATGTTTGAGATTCAAATAAAATTTTATCGAAATATTTAACATATAATAATAAATGGTCAAGAAGTTTCTAATATTATATGTTTACTTGTTTAATTAAGGTTGAGGTGGAAAGTTTGATAAAGTTAAGAGTTCGAACATTCTTTATGATGGATTTTAGTCGAGTCTCAAAGGTATAAACCTTACTTTCAAATATCTACTATATGTATTGACTCTGTTTTCTCAATCAATTTCCATTCTACTGTTACGAAGAAAAGAAGGATCAATGCGACGTTATGAAAAATGAGGTATTGTTTAGAGGTTTACATATCAAGTAGGCTGCCTAAGTCCCAAAAGAAATTTGGGTTGGGTTTACCCGAGTTAACGATGTTAGGCGGTAGTAAACTACCTTAGATCAAAGTGGTTTTGATTGTATAATGTTTAAGGTCGTCCCTAAGAATTCTTGAATTTTTTTTGGGTCATATGGGAATTGAGAAGAAGATGTTCTTGTAATTTTGATCGTTCCCGTGTTCCGTTCTTTTCTTTTTACCGCGTCCCATAATCGCATTTGTATATTCCATTTGGGTTTAAAAAACATTATTGGGCCAACTAGATAAAATAGGTTTAAATATTACTAAATGTAATAGAGTAAAATAATTAAAATGTTAATGAGGTATAATATTTAATGGGCTTAATTTAGTTCAAATGTAACGAGTTCGTTAATGGTGTAAAGGGTTATGTGTTTAACGATTTATATAGGTTTTTTTTTATTTTTAAATTATATAATATTAAAGAAATAATTTTTTTCGAGCTTTTAGGGAGATCAAGCTCTGGGCCGTCACCCACCCTGTCCTTGCCTAGGGCTAGCCCTGATCGTGTTTACGCTGATGTGGCTTGGTTTGAAAGAGTGAAAGGTAGGAGTGCAACATCATGTTATTAGGCTAGATGTTGACGGTTTTATCTAGGCGTGGCATTCAACCCATCTTTGTGTTCTTGACGAGGCATATCATAGAACATTATAATCCTGGCAAATTGGGAGGGTCGGGTCGGGTTAGGTGTCAAGTCAGGACGGGTTCGGGTAAACACAGATTCACGTCAGAAACTGGTCAGGATGGGTCGGGTCAGGACTGGTCAAATCAAAAAATTACAAAGTTCTCAATTTTCAAACACAAACCATAAAAAAGTACAGGTGAGATCAGGTCGGGTTATTCAAATTTCGGGTTAATCGTTATTCGGGTTTTGCGGTTATAAAGTATACCTGAAACTTGACCTGAATAAAAACGGTTTCGGGTTGTTCGGATTGGGTTTCTTCAGGTACAAATGAGATCAGGTCAGGCGGGTTAATCGGTTACAGATAAAATCGACGGGTCTAATTCGTGCCACTTCCATTGAAGCTATTCCATGAGGGTTGCTTTCAAACACGGATCAAGATTTTTTTTTTGATGATGATGATTGTTGGGGCCTCATATAAACAAAAAGAACTGATGATTAACAATGTTAATTTGAGGAGCAAGGGAAGTTTTTTTTGAAAGATAATGATTGTTTGATTGAGTCAAAAACTTTGATGGGTGCAAGGCAAAGCAAGGGAAAATATTTGAATCAATCCAACAGTTCCCACAAATTTCGATTATGATGCTATAAATGGAGATGAGGAAATCGAGCGTCGATGGCTATTGGAGCCATGAAGAGCTTGACATTGTGAAATGAGCATATTAAGTAAATGTTTATTTCGACTCAAAAGGGAATCAACATGTCTATTTCATTATTTCACTGATTTTCCTTGTTTAATATATTATTTTGATCATATACTTTAATTTTACAAAGATTGTCTCATATATAAACTGAACTAGTTATAATCCACCCGCACGTTGCGTGGGATTAATTTTAAAAGACGAATATAACGAATACCTCCCGCGCAAAAGAAATAACCAAAAATGTTTAAAGGGAAACAATGGTGACAAAATAAATAGTAAGATAAATCCGTAAATAGTATGATACAATCAATATAATATATTTTGAAAATACGGTTTGTGTATAATTAGATTATTATTAGGCTGATAACATTATCAATTCTCGCTCGAATACTTGCAAACTTTACTCAAAATTATGAATTAATTTGGTTTTGTTTAATAATCAATATAATATACCTTTAGAAAAGTGTGATGCCTTTACAGCTTTGATTGACGTCGAAGTTCGGAAATGATTATGCTATAATTGGTACTCCATCTACTTTTGTACCCTTTTGTCCAACTATGAAAATTTAAGAAAAACATAAATAGTTATAAAAAAAAGTTAGTTATTATTACCGTTCATAAGTTTTGATATGTTTTGTTATTTTGATTTAAAACTTTCTTTTTTTTGGGTTTTTAACTTTCTAAAAATTATCATTTTCATCTATTTTTGTTAATTCAATAAAAAACCGTCTTTTTGATTGTTTGTTCTAGTGTATATGAGTTTTTGGATTTAAATAAAAACTGAAATTAAATTATTTGTATAAAGACTTAATTAACTCCAACTTAACAAACATAATTAATTCGGTTAATAAAAATGTACAGTTTTTAAAAAGTCTAGGACCTAAGAGAAAAAAAAACAATTTTGAATGTAAATTAAACCAAAATTTAAAGACGAAAATGAGTATCAACTAAAAAACATTAACAAACATGATGTTTCCGGGAGACAACCTAACAATTTACCTGGTTTTATTTTTTTTTTCTTTTTAGAATATTCATAGTAGAGTTTCAATTTTTATTCTTACACCTAATGAATATTACTATGAGTTTCAATTTTTATTCTTACACCTAATGAATATTACTATGAGTTTCAATTTTTATTCTTACACCTAATGAATATTCATGTTTATCATTTAATTTTGTTTATCTTCTAGAATCATCTCGCATTTCATTTGCTATCTTTATTTGTGTTAATGTAATAATACATTTTTAGTCAGTTTTACTATTCTATATTCTTTTTCACTGGCAAAACAGTTATAAGGGGTGAATTATGAGTTAGTAATATAATAAGAAAATGTATCAAAATGAGATGAAGTTTTTTTTTTATATTTTCTTTATGTTTTAAAACTAAGAAAGATTATAAGAACTAGGGGTGAGCGTGGTGCCATTCGATTAATGAAATTTTCAAAACCGAAACCAATGGTCCGGTTAATACCGTTCTTTTAACCGAAACCACTACTTCAATTAACCACGATTCGATTAACCGTAGGTTATGAGCCAGTTATGGTTAATTCGGTTAACTAATTAACATTTTAGCATGGAATTTTAAATCAAAACTATCACTTATCACATGTTTCGTTTTTGTTTTGTTTTTGCTTGTTTAAATAAAAAACCGCTACTTGTGTTGTTTTTGCTTCTTTAGCGTGGACTAGAGATGAACAAAAAAACCGGTTCGGGAACCGGTTCACCCAAAAAAACTGGAACCGGTTTCAAAGAAAAACCGGTTTTGACCCAAACTGGTCCCGAACCGACCCAAACCGCCGGTTTCTAAATGGTTTGGTATCCACGCACTTAAAACCAGTTTATAAACCGGTTTAAAAGTTAAAAACCGGTAAGAAAAACCGGTTTCAAACCGTTCCGAACAGGTTTGAGTTTTCGACGTGCCAAACCGGTTTGTAACCCAAACCGGTTTGAAGAAAAACCGGTTTGACCCTACTACAAAAAACCGGTTTTGTTTTGAACCCGAACCGGTTTTGCAAAAAAACCGGTTTGAACACCGGCGTGGACTATATTTTTAGAAGTTAAGTGGACATTGATGAAAATGATTAGCTTTGTTTTCATTTTTTATAACATCTATATAAATGCTTTGTTTCAAATGTAATTAACTACATACTTATACATATTCTTTTGTTATAGTTAGTAAACATTTTTTTTAATCAATAAGGGTTTAAAAGGAGACCCCCTATGACTTTCTAAAGTGAAAGTCATAGGTTAAAGTCTTACTAGGGGCAATATGCTCAGTGTGTCAAAAGTTTTACCACATTGAGTCTTTAGGTGGTGAGTTTCTCTTGGAATAGTGGGCGAGCCGGGTCACCATCGCTGTCTGTGTTCGCGACGTGGGTGGCCTTTCGCCAATAGGTTTACCTATGGTGACTGTGCTTAAAAAGTATTCGTTGGCCGTTCAAAAATAATCAATAAGTTAAGGTTAAAGGACATATATATTTATTATCTAAAGTTATAATTAATTAACTTTTTTGATCATTATTGATAACATTCGTTGCGGTTTGGTAAATTCAAACATCAAAACCGAAAACCGAACCACAATGTTCAGTTAATTGGTTACGTCTTAACCGAACCATCTTTAATTGTTCGGTTAGGTTATTTTGATTAAGATTTAATTAAATCGATTATTTGCTTACCCGTAATAAAACAACATATAATAAAACTTTAATGTGAGTGCTCTTGATATCAGCACTTTGAAACATGTGTGTAACCTTCGTTTATATGCGAAACCGGTCTCGCATATAAGCTTTTCATTATGTATATCATCGATAAAAGAAAACACACATTTTTTATTATATTTTATTCTCATCAAATATTATTCGTCATCATTCTACCGAAATGTTGTATTATAAATTAAAATCATTTTACATATGTATCTTATCTTTTATATTAAACATCTCTATATTTTATATAATATTGCATAATGTTAAACTAGTTGGTCATAGTGCAAACAAAATAAAAAAAAACTTGACTTAATAATAATAAACTCTTATTCGTTTCACTAAAGATTTAATTTTTTTATTCTTATTTTCTTCTTCTTGTTTCTTTAAATTCACTCTAGTTTTATTTGTACTTTCAGTTTTACGCAATTATCATTTCACTAGGTTATCTCATGTTAGCTTAATTTTTAACACGTATGTTGACGATATGTGTTGTTACAAGACTGACGGAGTGGTAATTTAGATCATCGTTGCAGGATGGAGATGAACCAGCCACACTTCGTCTCCTCGAACCTTTTTGTGAACCTACAAAAATCAACCAAAACCTACCACAAAGTCTCTCTTCAAATTGGGAATTATGGGCTTAAAGTAGCATGTTAATGGGCTATACATCATGGGTTGACTTAGTCATGCACAAATCGGGTTTTGGGCCGGACCGGAACTGGGTCCAAACCGGGTTTGGTCCAGTCGGGTTTTTTGTACCCGGGTATTGGTGAACCCAAGTCGGGTTCACTTGCGGGAAAACCCTACCCGTCATACACGGGTCGGGTCGGGTCGGGTCCGGAACCGGGTCTAATACCGGGTTTAGTTTATTTTTTTCTAATTTTCTTTTTTTTATGTCCAATACCGGGTTCAATATCGGGTCCAATACCGGGTTCACTTCGGGTTTAGACCGGGTCGGGTTCGGGTTGGGTCAGGTCCGGGTAGGGTCGGGTTTTAGAAATTCAAAAAAAACCCAAACCAGGTTGAAACCGCCGGTTTATTCCGGGTACGAACCGGGTACACACCGGGTTGTACCCGGACCTGGGTCCAGGTCGGGTAGCCGAGTCAGGTCCGTACCCGGTTTTTTTTGTGCAAGTCTAGGTTGACTTACTAGCATTAGGCCCAATTAAGCAAATTTCGAATTGTTTTAGGCTACAGTGGATTGTGGAACATCATGTAAACCCTAATTATTATATATATTATTAATTATCAACCTTAATTTGTTTAGAGGGTTGTAAATTATGTTTAGTGGGTTGTACCTACCTTTGTCTTTTTCTTAATCCTTAATTTTCTCTATTTTAATTTAATAATTTTACATTACAATTTAACCCAACAAAATTTCATATTATATAATCTTTTTTTTACGTCTCGGTCTAAATTTACGAGTTAACTTAGCATAGCGTGCATGTGTGGTCAACATTTTACCCCTTATTTTTTCTCGTTTAACGACCCTGTCGCAAACGCACTGGTTCTATATTGACGTGGTTATTGTTTTGTGTGTTTTACGTTTTGCCTTTGTGGTTCAATGTTTTATGCATACTTTTTGTTCGTTTTTTTTGTTTTTATTTCTTTTTATAATATGAGTTTTTTGGTGTAAGTGATCATAGACGATGGTACGTCATTGGTACTACTTGACAGGGTTTTACGTCTCACCGCATCGCGAGAACTTAATACTAATTACAATTTAAGATTCACTTAGATTTACTTTACAAACAAATAGATCACGTGAAGATTAGGCTTTCCCATTACTTTAATCGCCCAAAGATGGTAGTTCCTTAAACATACGATTAACAAACAATCCAAAGGTGGAGTTTTTTTAAATATATTAATTGTGAATTAAATTCACTTATCTCGAGATTAAAGATGTACAATTTGTTCTAACGCACTTGTTAGTAATTATGTTTATAACCATTATAGAACACACATAGTTGTATTAGAAAACGGTCATTTTTATGTATTTCTTTTTTAAACTATTAATTATGCATATTACCGTTACACAACGGCTATTTTAAATAATTTTTTTCTAATAGCAACATATTCTTCTTTGAATTTTGAAATTTAGCCGTTGGTTAACGGTAAAGATATCTACCTATTTAAACTTTACCAACTTTGTTTTATGTATTCATCGCCTCTAGTTGTCTATGTACACACGATCGTAATGCCCTCACCATAGAAATTAATGTACTTCAATTTTCAACGTCTTAATGGGAACATTAACGATATTCGACGTCTGTCTACAGCTTCAAAATCTTATACCCTCATATGCAAGTTGTATGAAGAAGCTTGGTAATAGTAAACCATCCATGGCCAAGAAAGTCCTTAAAGAAATTTCACATGACGAACATCCGAATACATTGGGGATTCCTGTCCCAAAATCTTTAATTTTCACACTTTTCTTACTCATTTTGACCCTAAGTGTAGCCCAACTCATCCCTAGAAACTTTTAATCAATATTGACTGAGGTTTCAATAGGTTAAGTCAGTTAGGAATGTTGTATGGAAATGGATGTGATATGTTGTGGTGTGACAGTTGGGCCAGGTTAATTCGTGTGCGCATGTGCACTCATGCGTGCCAAACCGTGTGAGAGTTCATACATATAAGTCTATCTTAATCATTCTATACATGTTATGTCAAATGGATGGACGAGTGTTGCGTGTTGTCATTATTCATTTGCTAATCATATGAATTGAACGAAGCTAGTTGTTTTTATTTTACTTTTTTTCTTCTGGTTTTATTTTACTTTGATTCTAATAATAACATTTGAAATTGAGATTTCTTGACATGGCAATCAGACGAATTTGAGACGGGTATGGGTAATCTCAACTCCATATCTGATTAGAAATATATGTTCCCTACATGGCTCAATACTTGTCGGGTATGTATCGGGTATTTTTCCGTCGGGTATCGGGTATATCCAATAATATTATAAAGATCACCCATTGGGTAAACTCACCGGTATCTATTGAATTAGGACATCATATGATACTGCATTTGCATATATATATTAAACAATATTTTCTACTAGCCTTATTTTTTTTTATTTAAGTTGCGTTACTGCTAATTACCTAATTATAAGAATTTTATTATAACTTTGTAAAATACCATATGATGCAAAGTATATGAAGCTAAATATTTTATATTAATGCATATTTATTAAGTAAACGATATTAAGTAAAAAATACGAAGATATAATTATATATAATATGAATATTAAGTAGAATAAATTCAAAAATAAAAGAATTTCGGGTATATAATCAGGAAAAAAAGTATTATTCGTCATCATTCAAGCGAAATGATGTATTATGAATAAAATGAGTTTACATATTTATAAATTTTATATTATACATCTCTAATATTTTACATAATATTGCATAATGTTAAACTAGTTGGTCATAGTGACAAACAAAAGAAAAAAATATACTTGATAATAATAATCAACTCTTATCTGTTTCACTAAAGAATTAATTTTTTTGTTCTTTTTTTCTTCATTCTTCTTTTTTTAAATTCACTCTAGTTTTATTTGTACTTCCACTATTGCGCAATTATCAATTTACCAGGCTACCACATTTTAGTTTAATTTTTAACGCTTATGTTGACGATATGTGTTGTTACAAAGACCAACCGAGTGGCAATTAAGATCATTGTTGTAGGATGGAGAAGGACCAGCCACACTTCGTCTCCTTAAATCTTTTAGTGAGTCTATTAACATCAACGAAAACTACACGAGCAAACATTAGCTATTACTAATAAATTTTGATATATTCATTGATTCGAAGGCTTTTTGCATTAGCATGAGAGATAATTGGTATGTAACACAAAGTCTCTCTTCAAGTTGGGAAATTATGGGCTCAAAGTAGCATGTTAATGGGCTATAGCATCATGGGTTGCCAGACTAGTATTAGGCCCAATCAACCAAATTTTAAATTGTTTTAGATATAGTGTAACTCCAAAAATCTTAATTTTTAACCTCTAATAAAGTAATGTTTCTTTTGACACTTGTTATTTTTTTAGACATCTACACATTAGTTTTTTTTCGAAAGGGTGTTATAGTAATTTTAATACTCATACAATTTCTCTCTCTTATTAAAAATAAAATGTATTAAAACTATGTTTCTCTCTTATTTATTTTTTAAAGTCAAACTATCTTTTTGTCAAAATAGATTTTATGAATAAAATTAAAAATAACTTCCTTTAATTACAATCTAAATAACAAAAAATAAAGTTTTATATAATATGAAATTTTCTATAACATTAAACATTTTTTAAACAAAATATCTCAAAATTATTTTGTTTTCAAACAAAATTATAAACAGGTGAAATATTTTAAAATAGTTTTATTAAAACAATCAGAATAATTTCAAATCATATTTTTTTAAAACAAGATTTTTATAAAAAATATTTTTTTTATAAAAAATATTAAGAGGAATGTTTAAAAATGAATCTATTTACATAAAAGAGTTAAAAAAGACATAATTATTTTATTTCTTGAACTATTACCTATATATAATTTTAATTATATTTTACATTAAAATATTATACTGTAACTATTTATGATTATTTTACATATATATTTTATATTAAAATTTAATCCGTTTATCTAATGATTGTTTAGCCTATCTATCTATCTATCTATTAAAAAACTATAATAAGCATGAAATAATTGTAGATCTCATTATACTGACTTTCTCATTCTTTATATTATTAATAATGATATTGAATATTAATAATATTACTCATACCATTTTCAAACTAAAATATATATAATTTAATAAATTAAAAACCTATTTTTTACACTCTTTTTAAAAACAAAAAATTATAAAATACAGAATACAATGAAATTAAAAAAACATTTTTCTTAAAACAATATATTTAAAAATCACAATTTTTTAAAAAATAAAAGTTTAAGAAAAATACATTCTTATTTATTTATGTATAATACATAAGTTTTTTTTATAATTATTTAATATTTTATTTGTTTAATCCGTGTATTATATGGTGATTAACCTAATTACCATATAACAAACAAACAGATCACATGAAGATTAGACTTTCCCCATTACGTTAATAGCCCAAAGATGGTAGTTATTAAACAGATGATTAACAAACAATCCAAAGGTGGAGTTTTATATATATATTAATTGTGAATCAAGTTTACTTATCTCGAGATTAAAGATGTACAATTTGTTCTAACGCACTTGCTAATAATTATGTTACTAAGCGTTATAGAACACATATAACTTTATTAGAAAACGGTCATTTTTATGAATTCATTTTTTAAACTATTAATTATGCATATTACCGTTATAGAACGGCTATTTAAATAGTTTTTTTTATAGTAACGTATTCTTATTTGAATTTTAAAAATTTAGCCGTTGGTTAACGGTAAAGATATCTACCTGTTTAAATGGCACTAAATTTATATATTCACTACCTCTAGCTGTCTATCAACACACAATCGTAATGCCCTCACCATAGAAATTAATGTACTTCAATGTTCACTGTCTTAATGGGAATATTGACGGCATTCGACATTCGTCTACACCTTCAGAATCGTATACCTTCATATGCAAGTCGTACGAAGAAGCTTGCCAATAGAAATCCATCGATGGCCAAAAAAGTCTTTAAAGAAATTTCAAATGAAGAACAACCGGCTACACAATATGTTTAAGAGGTGTGAAGTTGTGGTGTGTGCATATGTGTTTGTCATTTGTACAATCACTAGGGATGCCTGTCATAAAATATTTAATTTTCACATTTTTCTTACTCATTTTGACCCTAAGTGTAGCCCAACTCATTCCTAAAAAAATTTAAACAATCAACCTTGAGGGTTCACTACAAAAATGTTATGGGCTTAGTCGGTTAGCTAGGGAAGGTTGTACGAAAATGGGGTGATACGGTGTGGTGTGACCGTGTGGGTCAGGTTAGTTAGTGAGCGCGTGTGCGCTCATGCGTGCCAAACCATGTGAGCGCTCATACATGTAAGTCTATCTTGATCATTGTATACATATTATGTCAAATGGATGGACGAGTGTTGTATGTTGTCATTAATCATTTGCTAATCATATGTATGGAACGAAGCTAGTTCTTTTGGCTTTACTTTTTTTTTCTTTTGGTTTTGTTTTACTTTGTTTCTGGACAATAACACTTGAAATTAAGATTCCTTGATAGATGATCATGAGACAGATTTGGGACGGGTATGTGTATTCTCAACACTATATTTGATAAGAAAAATATGTTCCCTACATGGCTCAAAACTTGTCGGGTATGTATCTGGTTTTTCCCGTCGGGTATCGGGTATATCCAATAAAATTATAAAGATTACCTGTTGGGTATACTCATTGGGTATCTATTGTATCAGGATATCATATGATACTACATTTGAATATATGTATTAAACAATTTTTTCGATCAATTTTAAATTCTTTGTTTACATTCCCAAAATTTTTAAGTAAAAGATATTAAATAAAAAATAAAAAAGATGTAACTATATATATTATAAATATTAAGTAGAATAAATAAAAAAAATAAAATAGTTTTAGATATATAATCGGGTAAAACGAGTATGCTTAATTAAATAATCAGGTTGGGTAAACGGGTATACAATGCAATCCATACATGTCCCACACACACAACAATAATAAAAATTAATCTTATACGATGTTCTATAACAATTTGGTTTTCTATGTTCTTCGAATAATATTTTAATAACAAAACACGCACACTTAGTTCTATATATCACCCTGTTCATATTCTATGTTCTTGCTAGTGTGTTTCTTTTTGTTCTAGCTCGATCGATCCATATACATACACTATATTTAAAGTACTATTTGCAACACATAAATAGCACGTTCATGATCTTTTATTTGTACCGTAATCGATGTTCTTGATAAAATAATGAGCAATAATAAGTTTAGAATTATATATTGTTTAAAGTCATTAGGATGACTACGTATAGAAGATAATGGTTGTGCAATTTATATTTTAGGTTAAATTATAATCGAGAACTTGAAGATCGAGAGGTAAAAGACGAAGAGAAGGGCCGAGAAGCTCGCATACAACACATATGAGGTTACTAAACTAAGGTCAATCGAACCACGTCACTATTTTTTTTGTTAAGAACAACCAAAACACATAATTTAAAAGTACTCTTTAATCTATATTAATGTTCGATATGGAACTACGACCCTCAACCACTTGATGACGAAGACTAATACGTACTACACACCTTCATTCCGACGGGTAATAAACCTTAGGGATCTATGTCGTTAAGTGAAGCAATCAATGTTGGAATGAACTTGTAAAATCAAGACATTATAAATTTAAAAAAAGACTCAAAAACAATTTTTTTTCCATCAAAAATATTTTTTAGATTAACTCTTAAGTTTAAAACAAATATAATAACTTGTACAAATTAAATAGTTTTAAAATATTTTTTAATTAATGTTTGAACACTTGTTACAATAAGAAATCATATAATTTTATAAGAAAAGTAGAAAAAATAGAAGTTATCTTTTTTACAATATTGTTCTCCAAATTTATAAAAAGAAGAACAAATTAATCAGATCAATAATAACAGCCTCCCTGATCACTTACAAGTTACAACTTTCTAATCATACACTAATTCTTTTATCAAATGAAAATTCTTTAGGAACTTGTATTGTCAACTCATGTTGTTGGTTAGCATCGGCCTCGGGAACCGCAACCATCGTATGTGACGAACTAGGATCATTGATCTCATCACTCGGGTCCATAGACCCCAACTCGATCCGGTGATGACTCGTGGCCCATTTAGTGTCCCGATGTGGGTGATAAGATGGCGAGGGTGAACCATCAGTGTCCCGACGTGGGTGATAAGAGGGCGAAGGTGAACCATCGGTGTCCCAGTTATCGGTATCAATGTTTGACCGTCTAGGAGATGTTTGCAAACTATCATTGTCAATTTTATAGTTGCGTAATAGGTGAACCGGTGACATGCCATTTGACGGTGTCCCGGGCCTACTTGACATCGGAGTCACCTGACCCGACTTTTTGTTTCGTTTGATCTCCTTCTTTGCTGCATTGTGCCATGACCTTAACGCGCTTGCGATTCTATCATTGAATATTGTTGGTTTCATCGTCGATCCCATCTGTATTTATAACAAGCAAAAAGTAATATTGTAAGTTGTAAAGCTTGTTATTTTGGTATAGTACTCAGAAGACGGATGTAGCAACTATTAAAAAAACATATGTTGTGATACCCGTCGTAAATTAACAAAGTTGTAAAATTAGCGACTACAATCAGTCTTGCTAATACCCGTATTACCTGTGTGACAAGAGCATAAAGAGGAAGAGTGACATAACTACATAGGATTTGAACAAGAACCCTAACAAATGAAAAAAAACATGACAAATTAATCTTTATAAATCATCGGAACTTATATTATAATATTGAATAAACATTTAAACTCACGTACCCCATTGTGATCATGATGACAATGTCTTCTATGTTCTCATGAAAACAAGATTTCAATCCAAATTCATACTGAATTACATTGAAAAACAATATTTTAGAAACAAATATAATGCTATGGAAATTAAATATATGAATTTCAAAAAAAAAATGTCACAATTTTTATTTGTCAAATCTTACCCACGTCCATGCAAAGAAAGCCACCTGAAAAGCATTCTGCAGCATTCGTATAAAAAAATAATTAAGTATGATATTATATACATAGAGATGTTTATATTAAAATCGATTTTTATAATTCCGCGGCGTTATAATATTAGATAATTCAAATATTAATTGTATTGTTAAAATGAGGGTAACCTGTAGATTTTGGTTTCTTAAAAGGAATGTCTCGGATACATAGTGTAAATTAGTTTAAAGGAATTTAATGAAAATATGTTAGATTTGCTATTCAAAATAAAACAAATATTAGTTGTATTAAATATTTGGTTGAATTTATATTATACTAGTATTAAATTTGTTTATTAATTTGATTATTTAATAGTGTTTGAGTTTTAGTGAGATTATAAGTTTAATATCGATAGAGGGTTTAAGGTCAATATAATGTATGGTATTTTATATTAAATTATTAATAACATTAATGAATTTTGGTATTTATTAGGTTTGCTTAATCAAAGGAGTAAATCAATGTAGACAAGACCATAGTGCAAATAGCGAGAGACGATTAAAGGAGTGAATCAAGAAGCCGTGAAAGCGTATCAATTGTGTGAAACAATCAAGATCTTGAGAGACCAATGATCTGTGTGATACAACCCGTGTGACATATATATTACTATCGCTAAGGGTGTGTTCAGAAGTCTAAGTTAAAGAAATTAAGGACCATGAGATACTTAAGATTAACTTTGTGAAACAGATTGTGGAGAACCGGTAATCGGCAAATCTAGGAGACGTGAAGGTACGTGAACAGAGTAAAACAGTAAGTTGTGTGACTAATAAAAAGTGAAACAATACCAATATTAAGTGAGTCGATTAGAGAACGTGACCATGGAGTGGATCGAAAGAAAGAATGTGAGGTAAACAACTTAAGGACTGAAGTGGAAGAAGAAAGGGTATTGACGGGAACTCAAGATCTACGTAGCACAAATCAAGATTCGAGTGAAGAATGAAGGTTTTAATCTTGATAATTACTAGTCGTATTAAACGTTTGGTTGAGTTTATATTAGACTAAAATTGAGTTTGTTTATTTATTTGATTTATAGTATTAAAGTTGGGTTAAAGTGTTATATGTTTAGTATAAACTAGTATTAAGCCAACTGCGTTGCACAGAGGCGTAAAACCTTATCAAGTGTCACCAACACACAACCGCAAGTGACCACAAAATCCAAAAAGCTCATATTAAAAGGAAAATAAAAAACAAAGAGAATAAATCAAACAAAAGGTAAACGTAAAAACATTGAACCACGTAAGCGAAACATAATACATATAAAACAATAAGTAAGTAAATTTTGAACCAGCACGTTGCGACATGGTCGTTAAACCGGAAAAAAATAAGGGTAAAAATTTTATATCACACACACATGTTGCGATTTGTTACTTGCAATATTTAGACAGCAACGCAAAACGAAAAAAATTATATAATATAAAAAGTACCGGGAATCAAAGATGAATATAAAAAATATAAGGGTTAAATTATAAAATATGTAAAAGTATTAGGTTAAAATTAAGAAAAAAGTTAAAGTTTAAAAAAAACAAAGATTGGTACAAACCACTAAACACATAATACTACCCACTAAGCATACCAAAGTTGATAATTAGTATTCGATTGTTTGTTATTGATCCGAGCTACATGGGCGGAGCTTCTCTAGGGCCAGAGTGGGCCATCGCTCCCCCCACCCCCACCCCATCATTTTTTTCGTCGGTAGTATTAATTTTAGGCTCGGTAGTGTTAATTTTTTTGCTTGATATTGTTAATTTCTGCATATAATATCATTTTTGATTCATGATGTAAGCCTTTACCTGAAAGAGGACGAAGTTGATGAGATAGAGGATGAGACGTGGGCGATTGAACCAGAAAAGATCGTCACCAGGCTGAACCATGGGTACACCCCGAACCACCTCTCCTCTCTCTTGAATACTTAATCCCATTTTTGTAATTATCACTTGTAGTTTTGTCCCAATCAGTAAAACTATCTGTACATTTTAATTTTATTATTTTATAAATTAAATAAATACATTTTCATTCAGTTTGATGTGTATTAAGTTTATGAAAAGTCAAACGGTCTATACTTACAACCAACGGTATGAATGGCAGCCACAAATAAGAATACCAACCTGTCCAGAGAAAAAAAAAACAAAATATCTAGACTAAGTCAATAGTTTGATGAAGAAATAAATAATTAGTTTGTGAAAGATTTAAATTTTATAGTGAAAATTAAAATATTAATTTAAAAAGTAAGTGAGTTTTATAGCTAATATATTTCTTAATTTCAAATTAATAACTGTACTTGTATAATATAATTTAAATTTAAAAATTGATAACGTTAAAATAAGTTTTAAATTCATAGGTGTTTTTAAGTATATTAACAATAATATTAATCAATATTGTATGTATAGTATATGTATAATTTTGAATACTCTCATTTATATTATTACGCCTAAAAGGTTTCATTGGAATTTAAGATGAATAATTTTGACTCGGTATTTCCTATGTGGAAGATGATATAAGATATGTTAAAACTTTAAAGTGTCAGAGTTTATATTTTTAGTTATAATTATTTGTTTTAGTACCCATCGAAAACTAAGTGTTAATCTATAGTTTAAACTATAACGTCAAGGAAGCCCCGTAGTTTTTCAAAAAATGGTTTCAAATTCCTAAATAACCAGTATAAGAATTAAAGAGTTTAAAAAAACACAAGATTTACGTTGTGTTTTCAAGTTTCATTTTTCAAGTTTAATAAATGAAAGAATATAAATATTAAATTTATTAAGTATAATACCATATTTTAAGACTCGAGAATACAAAGTTTCTAATATATCATAAGCAAAATAACTAAATATAAGTATGAGATCGAAAATAATAAAGGATAGAAGTAGATAAACAATTGTAACTAACGCACCGTGGGTATTAACGATCAGGAAGGCAATGGCGAATAACCAAATCGGTGGGCTGTTAAAATAGTATAGAAGATTTAAGTTCATTATTGTTTAAATAACCAGAAAATAACTTTAGATATTTATAAAAAAATAGACAAAATGTATTACCTTATACCGACAACAGTCTTGAAATCTTTTTCAAGTGATCTATTGATGTACTTTTGAAAGTCGAACGTCATCTCGTTTTGCGGGCCTAGATGTGCCTGCACTCGGTACCACATGCAACATATGGCGTAAGTTTTATATTAAAAGTCATGTCGGCAAACCTAGAGAGATTAAAAAAGGTTTCGGTTAAAATAGACACCTTAATATTTTAAATCAATACCTCAAAATTTGTATACGTGTCGTATAGTCTTATACGCGTCGTATAGAGGGGGGTTGTATAGGTTGTATGTGTCGTATAGGGTTATATGTGTCGTATAGGCCTATATAGGGCGTATAGCTCTCTGACAGCCCCCTAAATTTTTCCTCATAGTCAGTGTCGAAATTCGCTATATGCGTCGTATAGCCCTATATGTGTCGTATAGTGGGGTCGTATTGGGCTATATGAGACGTATAGCTCTCTGACAACCCCACTGAATTTTCCTCGTTTTTAGTGTATTCAACCATATACGCCGCGTATAGGGGGTGTCGATTTATATGGGTGGGTGTCTTTATATTAGGACCCCTAAAGAATCATTAATCTTGATTTCGTCAGCTAAACTTTTTATTAACAGTAGCATCATATATCATTGTTTTTATTTTTATTATTTTTATATTCTAAGTCTCTATTTTTTTTTAACATTAAATGTACGACCCTACTTCGAAGGATAGGTGTTATCTTAATCGGGCCCACCTATCCTTTTACTAGCTGAAATCGCACCCCCAACCCCCACAGGATGAAACTCATTGCTAAAAAAACGCATGACTCGGCTCTAAGAATTTTGCTCAAAGTAAGACTTGAACCCATGATCTTTACTTTATTTACATGTCATAGATATCTCACCTTGACCAGTTAGACTAAATATCATTGGTATTTTGAGTCTCTACTGGGTAGTAGAAATGAGTGTAAAAATGATTTTGAGTAGTTTATTGGAGTGGAAAATATGTTATTGTTACCACCGATGAAAAGTTTCAAATTCATTATTAAAATTTCGTAATAATCACCTTAGAAATTAAGTTATAAAAATTACCATGATGAATCCGTGCCTCAGTGTGAGATAATCAACTTTAGGGACTGATCGTACAAATTGTCTGAAAAAACAAACCTGTAAGTGTAAACGAGAAACAAATATTAGTATATTTTAATAAAACTGAAACACATATTAAAATACATTTTAAATAATAACAAAGTTGATAATTAAAATTGTTTATAAAAAAAATTCGTTTTCTCTTACGTCAAATGCTGGACCATGCACGATATAGAATCAGCAATCAAATATCATACACGAGTGTTCATATTCGGAAAGCCAAAAACATTTTTGTAACTTTTGTTTATTTGTTTTTATAATTGGTGAAATCGACTTCATATTAATTTTATTTTATAAGTCAGTAATCCATTATTATTTTTATACATCACTAGTTACCTACAGATGCGTAAAATATATAATGAACTTA
The DNA here is from genome assembly GCA_018326385.1 of Flaveria bidentis. Lineage (NCBI taxonomy): Eukaryota > Viridiplantae > Streptophyta > Magnoliopsida > Asterales > Asteraceae > Flaveria > Flaveria bidentis. Next base: position 19,470 of record BJCM01070003.1, read on the forward strand.
TTATTCGAGTGACGGATATGGTAATAACACATAAAACGAAATGAATATCGTATTAATGTGACAATAATAACACAAAAAGAAAATTAGTTATGAATGCCATGTGACGTCGTTATTTAGTTATGTGGATCCATCTCTACGAATGTGACCCGTATAGAGTTTAGCTTTTCAAACGGGTGAAGATTGTTGTCGTGCCTCTATTACTAAAAACCCAATATCCCCTACTCAACTACCTCATTAATGTAGATATTGTAGTTATTGACACGCTATGACCTTCAATAACAATAATGATAGGGAAAATGTCATTTTGTTATTGTCATATATGAAGTCTTTGAAGATAGAGGGTCGTTCACGAAGTCGACTTTAGTTATATCTTGGACAATAATGCCAACGATTCGCGATGATACTATACGTAAAATGATGTTTTCTGAAGGGTGACTTACGATCCATAGTAAAATGGGAGATTTTGTCCAGAAATTCATGTGTCTTCGTCCAAATGATGTGTCTCTTGTAAATCTAAATCTTTCCGGATCTATAGGAGGAACGTTTAATACAGAAAACATGAAGAAAACGTCACCGTAAATTTCTAGGAATGAAATGTACGTACCGTGAGAGAATTGATACTCTAAAGTTCTCGTCTCTTTCTCCCATTGCTTCCATTTCCTCATCTACACACGTGTAAAATTTTGTAAAATATGTTTATATTTTTATTTCAATACTAGTAAACATGTATGATTTTGGATTAACACGAATTTACCTTAGCTTGTCCTAAAGCCATAGTAACAACACTATAAATAACATGAAATAGTGCGAGCGCAAAGATGAATATGTGAAGTTGATGAACCCCGTCGTACGACATGAATGATACTTTACCCTGTAAAACGTAATATGCTTAATGAATAAATTAATGAAAATTTGTTAAAATATATAAAAATAAAATAAAAGTATCAATAAGATGTTATTGGATACGTTTGTTTATACACATGTACCTTTTGTGCACACTTATCTTCGCCGCTACTTCCGGCCAATATCCGCCTTGCTCCGTCGCCCATCATCGACCAACTGAGCAACCTTCGGCGACTATCGCCACCATCATCCGCCACTTCGTCTTCTTTCGGACTACATGGATGCCAACCCGCAGCGGCACCATCCGTGATGCATATCCTTGTAATCGGAGTCGTGCCAGCGGTTAAAAGCAAAGATATGAACCCCAACAACATAAGCTCTACAAATACATAACAATAAATCAACAACACAAAATATAATCCATAAGATAAACACTAAGTTCAAGATTATTTGTAAATAGTAATCCATTAATACCTGCTTTTATCTTTTCTAGTGATTCATATAAAGCTTTCTTTCGTTTCTTCTTAAACCACTACAAAATATTCAAAACGATCATAAATTCAACATTTATTAAAGATTATAGTACCACTAACGACCCAATCTGTTAGTTAATATTTGTACAGACAATAATCTGTCAATGATACTTTGTCAGAAATATAAATCATAAATAAGTAATTTGATTTCCGTTAGTGATACACAACTTTCTAGTAGTGTAAAACATACGTTCCCAATCATATGAATGATCTGCTCGATGAAAATAGAGATCGCGATAAGCACGAAACAAACGGTGGCAACCGCCCACGTCGGCGTATGCTCCAACGATCCACTTCCTCCTGCCATCAGCTTAATTCCGGTGTTATCGACTTTGTTCGTATGAAAATATTTGTGTTCTTATTTTCTTGAGTGTTTGAAGGGGATTATATAGAAAGTTTAAAACATGAAAATATGAGGAAAATGAGAGTCAAAGGGTGGACTTTTGTTTTTATATAAACAAGTGTGTGGAAGAAGACCGAATAACCCTTTTTGGGGAATCAGTATTTTAAAAATATTATTACAAAATCAAATTAATAAAAAATAGTTGAAAATATCTTAAATTCCAAATATACCCCCGGAAATTATGAGTCAACAAACTATTACAGTATTTTATGCGTTTACAGAAACGTTGATTATTGAAAGTAGGAATAATGTAGAAAAGAACTGGCATATGTTTTTTTATAATAATCTACGACCCTGATTCGAAAGATAAGTGTTATTTTAATCGGGTCTATCTATCCGTTTCTAAGTCGGGACCGCACCCCCAACCTTTCGGAGGAAACTTATTGCTGAGAAAACCCATTGACTTAACTCTAAGCATTTTTTTTCAGAGTGAGACTTGAACCTATGATATTCAATTTTATTTACATGTCATTGGTATCTTATGACCTTAACCAGTTGAGATAAAAATCATTGGTAACTGGCATATGTATGGAAGGGATATTTATGTAATTTCCCATAGCCTCGGTGAAGTGGTCACATGGAGTTAATGTAGATCAATGTTTCTAAAATCGGACCGGACAGTGAACCGGACGTCTTACCAGTCCGATGGTCGGACCGGTTCAACCGGTCGAACCGTTTATAAGAACCGGATAAAATTATAAGTATTTTTATAATATATATGTAAAAATTACAAAAAAATAAAAATATTATAAAAAAAACCAGTTCAACCGGTCCGGTTCCCGGTCCGACCGCCGGTCCGACCACTGGTTCAACGCTAAAACGGTTTTAAACACCGAACCGGACCGGATCGGAGACCGGTTCCCGGTCGAACCGGCCGGTCCGGTCCCGTTTTCAAAACCATGATGTAGATTGTAGAAACTTTTTTAGATTATTTTTATGAAAAGTGGGGTTTTAACTTTTAATAGAAAGATGTTTGTGAAAATTGATGATTTTCTTATGCAAGTATGTTCTAATCGATGTTTTCTTACTGAATTTGTCATCAAGAAGTTCGTTTTATTGGTTGGATTGATTCCTAAAATTCAGATGTCTCTATATGATTTAAAAATTGAAATATGTATATAAAACACTAACTTAAAAGATAATATAAAAGCCTAGAATAAATATAATATAGAATTGAAATTAGTAAATTTATCAATAAGTAAAATCTTGAAAGAAGAAAAAAAATAGAAATAAATCGAAATCCATCCCAATCAAAAAATAAAAATAAAACGATATTCAATCCAACCATTCTATTTGGTTCTCCGATTCGACTACTAACTTCTTCATAAAACTCAAAGAGGAAAAGAAATAGCATATGATAACCATCTATTTGAGTTCGATCATTTTGTAAATCTAATTCATTTGTTAGTTGGCAACACAACTTTTACCACCCAAAAAAAAAGATCTCAAAGTGATAGGCATGGCCAGAATTCAAACTTGTAGTCTTCAAATCACGAGCCTGATGAGTTGATCATTCCTCCATTCCGCTTCATCCATTCTCATTCCAAATTGAATATTATAAATAAAATAAAAAATATGTTTATCTTTATTAGAAACTTAAGTAAGGAGTAGATCCTTTTGTTATTTGGGAGTTTTTTCGACTTTTCTTTATTTAGTGTTGATTTGAACATCAAGGGTCACGTTTACTACTTAATTCAATTTGTGGTATAGATACCCTTACTAACCAAGACCCAATTTAATAGAAATATTGACATCAAATTAAAAGATTACTTATTTCATCAACATAAAATTTCATGAGAATAACATAACGTAAACTTTTACAAATAAACCCAATGTAAGTGTTAGGTCATAGTCTATATTCACCTTAAGGCTTCACACCAACCCCATAAGGAGAATTCTCAAGCTTCTATTAATAAATACGTCTCGTTTGTATTTAATTGAATCATTGATTTTAACTATTATGTGTCATGTTTACAAATCTAGAAAACATGAGGACCTTGGTCTCAATATCAATCACTTTTTCCATCGTTTTAGTGGCATCACAAAATAAGAATGCACATAGTATATGCTACACAACTCTTAGCACACATAATGGTCATTACTAAACGTCTGAACTTAAAATCGAAAAATATAATGCACATAAATATACTTTTACATAAGATTTTAAGGATAATATGGTTGTAAACGAAACGAACGTTCTGTGAACTGTACGTGAATAGTTTGGCCAAAAGTTCATTAATAAATGAACGAACGAACACAAACAAAAATTATGTTCGTTTAGTTAAATGAATGAACATGAACAGATGTCATGTTCGTTCATTTATGTTCATGAATGTTTGATAGTGTCGTTTATGTTTGTGTTGTGTTCGTGTGTATTTGTTCATTTAAAAGTTCTTGTAATTTATATCTATATTTTTTGGTTTTAATTTTAAAAAATATAAACCCTAGTTATATTATACGCATCCATCAATATCCCGTATTTTGACCATTTCAAGTTCAATTTGTATTAAACTTTGACAAACATTTTAAATTTTATGTTATATATGTTTATGGTAATTATGTTAAGTATGTTCATATAATTATGTTAGTATTTATTTATATTTGATGGATTTTGCATAATATTTATGATGAAAATTGAAAATTACACAAAAAAAATTAATGAGTATGATGGTTTGTATCGGTTACATTCATTAACGTTAATTTGTGTTCATTTATGATCAATAACATTCATTAATTTACGATAATAAGTGTTTGTAAACAGTTTATAAACAAGTTCAATTCCTGAACAAACACAAACAAAAAATTGTGTTTTTTAACTATTTGTGAATAGTTCATTAACAAGTTTATTTTATTAATGAACAAACATGAAGAATTTTATTTTTTTAATAAACAAACACAAACAAAAACCTGTTCGTGTTTATTCGTTTCGTTTGCAGACCTATAATTGCATATTGTTTTATCATACTACCATCGTCACTAGTTTATCATTTCAACACTTGTAAAATGTGTTAACTTTATATTGGAATACATATGTTTTCAAAAAACCCTTATGTAAACATAAGAACCCTTTGGTTCAAGTTTTCACCTGTTAACTCGTTAAAACCCTCAATCTTGCATAATTTATTTGTTTGATAAATTACTTGATTTCAACATCTCAAACATATCATGATAATTACATTTGATATTTCGAAATTAATCTTATTCAATTTCAATATACCTCATTACAAACATAGCTTTTGTATATTAAGTCTGTAATGGCAAAAGAACATTCTTTCTTTTAGCAATTCATCATATTTTCATCTTTGAATTTAACTCTTTGCGTAAAATCACATTTCAATTGTGCTTTTGTACTATTTTTCTAGAAACAAACAGGATCAAAGCAATATTTTCAAATAAATCCATTTTGAGATTTTGGACCTAAACTGCCAAATTATACCAAAATTTATATCAAATAAGTATGCAATTGATATGATTTTGATTTGGACTTGGTTTAAATCACTAAAAAACATCATTGGGATACAATAACTCAAGTTCAGCACCATATATACCAAAAATTCAACTTAAGTTAGGTGTGATGAACTGAAAATTTTACATAACATTTACAACGTGTTGTATTTGTAATTTTGGCACGTTTCCAGGGCATATTTGTTTGCCAGTTTTTGAAACAAGCATGTAACAAACTAGTATATCTTTCTAATAAACAAGATACATCTTAACCGGTATGAAACTGGATTTAGATGATTTTTACATGTCAATAAAAATTGTTTAAAGTTACGAATTTTAGCTTTAGGATTCTTTCCCAATCCAAACCAAACGATTATTTGCAGCTTTTCATGGTTCAAACCCAACTTGCACACTTCTAAAAAGTTAAAGAAACAATTAACATAGTGATTATAGACCAATAGATATCTTAATTTTCTTAACAAACTCATCAAATCACAAAAAAAAAAAAATAATGAATAAAATCTATAATAATAATAATAAATAAATAAATAATTTAATAATAATAATTAATAGAGTGAATTGTCAATTTCCTCTATGTGATTTAGTCGTATTTCTTATTTTCATCCAAAAAATACTTTTTTTATCTGGCTCCCAAAGGTTTAAAAAAATTGGGTATTTTTATCTAAAAAAATTAACTTTGTTAATTTAAAATTTTAAACCGTCTATCATTAAAAGAGATAATTATAAATTTTTGCATTTAAAGATAAAATCCTAATTTATGTTAAAGTATTGGTGTTAAAATTCCTTGCACATTTTATAGTTTCATTCATGGAACCTAAATCAAATATTTCATCATAAAACCTATCATCATAACTTAACCATAATATTGTCGGCTTTATCAGGAGGGGAGGAGAATGGACCTCGTTTTTTGTGGTAGTTGGAGACCCGGATATGGTTGTCGAAACTCGATAAAAAACAAGTTAAATAACCGGTCTAATCTACCTTTATTGTATAAGAGTAAGTAAGGTCATCTACACATAAAATTATTAGAAAGTGTTTAACTAACAAGACTCGATTAACTTGAAGGCACAAACTTTAAACTTAAAGATTAGAACTTTGGATGATTTCAAGAACACAAGTGCAAAAATAACGAACTTTGGAGTAAATTTACTAAATAATCAGAAAACAATCACTTTCGAGTTTCCAATTCCACAAGATCAATAATTGGTATGTTTTAAACTAGGGTTTGTAAGAATTTGATTTCAAGGTTTTAATTTTTAATTGAAGTGATAACCAAATAACATTCTTTTAAGACTCATTCATTTATAATTTTACTGATTTACTTATATCAATGTCTCTACTTTTTTAATTAGTTAAAAATGCAAGGAAACCAACAATTGATAATAAAACACACAACTTTATTTACAAGCAAACCTTTTAATCCAATCAAAATATAACATTTCATTCAATAATCCCATGTTTAATGCAAAAACCTACTTAACGCATACCAATCACATCACTTGACAAGAATCATACTTTCGAAAGCAATCAAGAACAAACTAGCCGTTCATAGTATTCATTAGATCTCTAGTATGGTTTTGATGGTGACTTCGAATGATTTTGGGATTAATGGGAGGTTTGAAAACACTAAGGATCTGCTTCAATTTGTCAATTTTCGTGCAGGAGAAGTTGTTTTTCGAATTGAGATTGGATGAGTTTATATAAACTTAAAAATCCCAAAAATCCAAAGGTTGTTGGGCTACCGGCATATGATACGCCTCTACCCGACGTATCATGCGTCGCCTTCTAATTTCAGACGCCCAACTCTCTACTATCTTTTTCAAACACGCAACTCTCTAATATTTAAATATATATTACCCATCTCCCCCAACCTCCTACCCACCACCACAACCACCACCACCACAACGAATTTCCCTTTTCTCTTCCTAAACCTAAACGGAAGTATTCATTTATCTGTTTAAATTGATAAGTGAAATCATCTGTGCGCGAAGAAATAATACATGAAGGAATTAAAAATGAGTTGGGATAAAAGAATTTCAAACGATAAGTTTGATATTATAGAGACCATTAAAATTTTATATTTTGTCGCACTCTCAAAATTATCCAAGTATTTGGAAAGTTTAGAAAATTTTAAATAAAATCTAGTTGAGTAGTAAGGATTTTTAAGGAATTTTTTTCTAGGAAGTTTAGTTATCATATACGAAAGGATTGTAAGAACTATTAATATAGCTCTCCACGTTTTGCAACAATAAAAACATACGACATACTTAATGAATGTCTACCATTCGATGCTAGCCTTTGATACAAGTAATATTGTTGTTAAAGAATAAAATTTTAGCATCAAACAATCTTCATTACTTTGAAATGAGATACGAAAGGGAAAAAAATGTTTCTTAAGAAGAGTTTCACTTAAAGTGACAAATATTTTAACTTAAGTAATCATCACCCAAAAATAACATAAAAATTAACTGGTTGTGTGTTGAGAGACCCACTATCCATCTCTATAGCCTGTTAAAAATTCACGAAACCCCCACTTGACATCAGATGAATGATATTTTACGCTTTTTAACATGTCACTCTCACACACACACATATATGGGTGTCTCAACACACAACCAGTTAATTTTTATGTTATTTTTGGGTGATGATTACTTAAGTTAAAATATATATGGGTGAGATCCCTTGAAAACCAACTTATAAATGAAAATCATGAAAACTACGGGTTACATATATGTAGTTACGTTTTACAAAGTATACAACTAATAGTTACGTATATGTAGGAGTTATGTATATGTAAGTGTGTGTTATCAAGTGTACAACTAAAAGCTACGTACATGTACGTCATACAAGTTACGTATACGTAAGTCGTTTCGTCATCATCGACGTTCCTTGGAGTTTAAATCAAAAACATACATAATGACCTCAAAAAATATGATTGAAATTGACTTAATACTTTAAACATTCACTTATGATCAATACCCATAACCCATTTTTAATGTACTATACAAAAAATAAAATACGACTTATTTCAATATATCGATCATTCGTTATCGATTCTATTATTTATATAATCGAGTATCAACTTATTTAACTTTATTAATATGGTACAAACAATATATATACTTAATAACACGATTCCCAGATTCTAATTAATAGAGATCTTTCGATATTTTTTGCCATATGAATAATCTTCATGTAATCATCAAATATACATCAAATTAGCATTCTAACTGTTCGGAAATATCACACCCATTTATACAATATTAAACAATAGTGATTAGTTCATCCAATTCATGCTATCAACTAATCTCCTTTTTTAATATTTTTTATACATTTGATGTTATGTCTTAAAAAACATTTGAACAATAGTGATTAGTTTTCCATTAGTGTTGGTATGATCCATTTTAATTTTGTGCATCATATAATCATATACCCTATTTTTTGGTTATGTGCATATATAAATATTTTATCAACACTTTTTTTTTACAGTGATAAATTTAAAGTCACAATCAGAATTACAAGCCCTGAATCAAACATTTTGTAGTTCTTTATCCCAACTGATAATTTACATCGGATATTACACTAAATTTAGTGTCATATTATCTAATGATGCAATTACTGTTTGATTTATTAACAATACCTGAATCATCACAGTGAACTAATGACTCTACTGTTGCATCGTTCTTTCTTCTATCTTCATGATCTTCTATATGGTAATAGACATCTCCTTCTTCAATTGAATCCGTCATTACTCCCTTTCCTTTATCCTGATAAGCAGATTCCATCTCACGTAACCTTTGATTTGAAGATCATGATTTCGGTTCTTGGTTGACTTCAATTATACCATCATCTCTCCCATTTTCATATGTTTCTAGAATCCTAACATCATTACACATGTTTTTCATGTTCGTACATATCAAATTACGTGGGATTTCTTTTTCCATTTCATACGTCTATTGAATCCTGCAAAATTATATGGATGTTGTCTGTAAACCAACGAAGCAATATGCAAATTTCGCAAATATTCAGTTGTTATTACATCTGCTTATATATTCAATGAAATACCAAAAATCCTTACAAATCACGTATTTCACAATCCACCTAATTTCGCATCAGCTTCAATGCGATACTGAAGTTTGTAAATCAAATTCCAAATCTCGCAAATCATGGCAATCAAATATAAAATACTCCCGATGCATTCAGAGAAAATGGAGGGAACAGTTGATTCCAAAACCCACTAACAATTATCAATTCTCAAAATTATGAAATTACCCTTTTCGGAATTATTGATTATATTTGATATATAAATATTTTAAAATTTTCTTGATTGGTGGGTTTTAGTTTCTTTAGTTTTTTCCAAATATATGGTTTTCATATGAATGAATCCCTATATATATATATATATACATATATATATATATATATATAGATACATATATATACATATATATATACATATATATACATATATATATACATACATATATATATACATATATATACACATATATATACATATATATATATACATATATATATATACATATATATATATATACATATATATACATATATATATATACATATA